>VMDO01004704.1:0-121493 GCA_007922755.1 Pedetes capensis
TCTTTAGATTACTAAATGCCTCTGAACATTCCTGAAGAAGGCTTTGTCAGTCTATCTGAACTGTTTTCTTTTTAAAATCACATTGCTTGTAGGAAACTATCTTATTTTAATAAATAATATAAATATAAAGAATATAAAATGTCAGTAGTATATTAAGCAAAAAGAAGAGTAAACAATGCACTGATATCTGCAAAATAATTGAAATGTGGTTTAAAAATTACATACTGCATTATACTATTAAATTTACCATGAATGTCTGTCACAGCTTTGGTGACTTTAGATAAATAAGTGGCATAATATTAACACCCAGGCCAATGTTTCCCAAAAAGTGAGCCACATACCACTGGTGGCACAAAATATTTTTTCAGTAATGCAGAGATCAACATTATCCAATAAATAACATCTTTATAATAATATGTGTGATAACTGTTCTCCAAAGATGGTCTCCAACAAACTATTTCTGTTTTTAAGCCATTGTTTACTCTCCTACCATATTAAATATAGTCCAGTCCTGTGGTTTCTTTTAATCAATGTAATGTAGCAGAAGGGAGATTGTGCAACTTCCAGATCTATTCTGGCTTGACCCCTTCTACTTTTTGTAACTTAGAGGGCTCTGAGCCATACAACTGAGAAATATGGCCACCCTGTTAGACAGAATACATGGAGACCATGTAGAAAGCTAAGTGAAGCAAACAGCTCTGCAACCTCCTGAACAGAGGGAAAAACCTGTTTTTCATAGTACTTCCTCTGAGCCCAAAGTTCCAGGCACCAGTCACACAAAGCCATCTTGGAGATTCCAACCTCAATACCATATCCCTGTAGAGACCAAACAGACCCTGAGTGAGACAAGGAGATTCATACAACTGAATTCCAGTCAACTCTTGAATCATGAGAAGTAGAAAACTTGTTTTTTCATTTTACACACACACACACACACACACACACACACACACACACACACACACACACAAATACACTTTGAGTAGTTTATTACACTCCAGTAGACAGCCAGAACAGAAACTTGTATCAAAAGCAGGTATTGTCATGGGGAAGAAAATCCATAGTATTTGTTTTTCTTTTAGACAACAGGTAAAGACTGGAAGGCCTGAGGGTATTATTAATGAAGCCTGAAAAAAGAGGAAGGAAATCATGAGAGAAGACCAGAAAAAAAAGGGGACCCATGTTATAAAATGGTAGAAAATCAATGGAACAGCTGCTTGAGATAATGTAATAGATAAAAAAGGCACTGAAGGAACTTGTGATTTTAGCCAAAGAGATTTCCCAGCAGAAAGCTGAAAGTGCCAGATTTACTTGGACCACCTTTGATAAAATTATGAGACAAGAGGAAATGACAGTTTTATTTGCAAACAGAATTTAGAGGGAATATAATGAATTCAGGTCTTGCTAGTTCTGAAAATACAACTAATTCTCACCCTAATCCTTTCCTGGATTGTTGTTGTTAGGTGCCCTGGAGTTGGATCCGACTCATAGCAACCCTCATAGGGTTTTCAATGGCTGGTTGTTTCGGGGATTGCTTCAGAAATGGATTGCTACATCCTTTTCCAGGTTTTGCTGTGCTGGGGATAGAACTCAGGTCCTCAGAGAGTGCAGAGCAACACTCTGCATGAAAGCCAGTTATTATTTTGAGAATCTTTCCATAAAAGGATTCTCAAAATAATAACTGGCTTCTGTGCAAAGATCAGGTCCCCATAGTAAAATATGACCTCAGGTTTTAAGAAAAGAATCAGGTTGCATCTATAAGAACCCTTTAAGAAATCAGAAAACTTTGAGGTAAGATATGCAGATAATCTCATATGTAAAAGGCTTCTATGGGCATAGGCTGTTTCTCATAGACCGTCCCTGATAGCAAAAAAGGTGTCTGAGAGCTTCTCCCCAACGTGTATGTCAGCTTGTGGAGGCGGCTTGCATGTTGCTGTGATGCTGAAAGCTATGCCACTGGTATTTCAGATACTAGCAGGGCCACCCATGACAGACAGGTTTCAGCTGAGCTTCCAGACTAAGAAAGACTAGGGAGAAGGACTTGGCAGCCAAAAACCTGGCAGCCAAAAACAATTTGCCATTGAAAACCATATGAATATTAGAGATGCACTGTCAAATTAGTGTTGGAAAATGAGCCCCATAGGCTGGAAGGCATTCAAGAAACATCTGGGAAAGAGTTGTCTCCTCAAAGTAGAGTCAACCTTAATGACTGGAATAGAGTAGAAGCCCTGGAACCTCCTTTGGCTTATGTGGCATGACTCAAATTGAGAAGAAACATAATGCCTGTAACACTGGGCTAAAACATAAAAAGATAGTGTACATGGCACAGTGTTGGATAATATTTTGTCTGTTTTCCATAAGATCATTATGAGTAGATCCTAATCAATGGCACCTGTTGGGGTTTTAGCTCTAGCCCTGCTAAGATTACAGCCAAACCCTCAACATAACAATGTGGTCGAATTCGGGAAAGAAGGGCCTCGGGAGACCTTCTGGTGGTTAAACAAGGGTAAGTAAGGTTTATTGGGACGCTCCCCTGATGGAGAGCAAGGAGCAAGCGGCCCCTATAGAGCAAAGCTCTATCCCTTTAAGTGCTGGCTCTAGGCCTGCAGCATGGAATGCTGCAGGCTAAGTGCTGGTACAGCTCAGCCTTAAAGGCGCAGCCACAGCCGCTGGTGTTCCGTAGAGGTCTGATGGTCTTGACTCTCGCAGCTCACCTTCTTTACCTCCCTCCTTCCCAAGGATGGGAGGAGTTGGGAGGCTCTTTGTGGCTTGCTAGATGCCTTCGGCTCTTCGGCTCTTGGGGGCCCCTGGGTTTGATCTCGCCGGCTTGCTAGAAGGCCTTGCTGGAGTAGGGAGAGCTGGTCCAGGTGATGAGGTTCAGGAGATAGTCAGAGAGGTCAGGATCAATAGGGGTGAAGATGGGGTCCAGGAGCCCTGCTTTTATAGGGTCCTGGAGGGGTCACATGGTGGGGTTCAGCCAATCAGGGCCCACACCTGACAGGTACAGTGGGTAAACTGACATACCGCCAGGTGGGGACAGTTATTACCTGAAAGTGGTGAGGGGAGCCAATCAAAATTAGGGTAGTTAGGACAGGTCAGGCTGGCTGGGGGCCACCTTTGCTCACTCGATGGGAAGGGCTAGTGTGAGTGAGTGAGATGAGCCCTGGGGTCAACTAGGGGTCAGCCCCTCAGGCTGTTATGAGGGACCCTAGCTGAGAAATATAATTTTAAAAATCCCCAACATCTCCCCCTTTTTTTCTAATTAAAAAAAAAAGAAGGGAGGACCAGTGACCTCCTCTTTGATTGGCTTCCTCATGATTGGCTGTTTAAGGGTTACAAAAACAAATCATAGCAATAGTAAAACCTAATTATACAAAATCAAAACTAACAGAACAGTAACTATCAAAAATTGTACAATAACTATTTACAAAAGTATTTACAGGGATCCAGGATACATGTTGTTACAGTCAAACAGTTGTTTCCAGGTTTGCATTCTGTGAGATTAACGACACCATAGTTCGTACCACAGCATCTTGTGTTCTCGTTTTCGCTCATCTGATAATGCAACACATAGTAATGATGATTACAAGTACAATGATAATAGAAACAATGATTAGAATATTTAAGGGATTAAGAAAGAAATTTCGAGCAAATGATGCCATTGATTGTACTTTGTTGACCAACCCTATTAATACTTCCTCCCCTTTAATCGTTGGCATGGTCTCGTTCTTCATAATTAAGATCTCTCTATGCAGGTCCTGGATAAGGGCAGATGCATTCCCTATCCCAGTGATGTGCTGTCTTACATGGTCCAATTGTGCCGCGTCTCATTGTATACGGCAGGTGTCACACAAAAACTGGTGGAGTTCCAGTCACAGTGGAGCTGGAGCCGCTGTTGAATCCCTGACAGCTGGTCTCTGATCAAGATGATGGCCTGGTGCAACTCATTAATTTGTTCTTGTAAGGATTGATCAATACTATGTTGGCCAGACCATAACTTGACGGATTCAGCATGTCAGGATTCTATGTAGCTCTTTGTCTGCACTGCTTGTTGGAGTGCAACTCCACTCACAGCGGCCAGCACTGTGACACCTATGATGCCAATGATAGTGGCAATGAGGGTGGCTACAAACCTCTTGGACTTTTTAAGAACGTCAGACACAGCCTGTTGGAGCAAGGCTATGGTAGGAGATTCCTGCCATGGCCTGTCCATTTTGACTGGCATCCAGGTGTTTTCACGCATCCTGAGGATGTAAAGACTCTGCGTGTTCCAGTCAAAACGCACTGTTGGATCTGTGCACGTGTGTATCGTGCAGCTGTTACAGAGTACAGATCCTTTAGTGCTGTCCCAGGTGATGTCTCCAATGATTAGAAGGTAGGGCAAACGCACACAAGCTTGTATGGCCACATCAAAAGAGAGATGTTCCTCTGTTTGATTCTTCTCAAATGCCCATACTGGGTGTAGGGCTGTGACCAACTTCCAAATATGGTCCTGCTTCTTTAGCACCATCCCTCTAGCCGGAACAGGGTCGAATTGTTTGACCAAAAAGGGGGCAGGTGGTGAATAACCTCCCTCGTGCCACTTAACCTTCCACTGGAAAAGAAAACTCACAGAGCTCCCTTTCCCAGTCTTATTTTCGGCCAGGTGGGAGTCGGCCAAACTCCAATCCATTATTACTCCATGGGAGTCATTATTGAGGATCTGGGCACGAGAGTTAGGGCACTTATCATACTGAATTCTATATTCCGGCTGATCTCCCAATTGTATGCTGCATTCATGCGGTATATGTTGTACTGGCACAAATGACAACATACTGAGGGACGGTACTACATCAAATGGACTGTCGGCCACGGGCCAATGTTGGTAACCAAGCTTGAGGCAATGTAACCCTTCTCCCATGCACACTGGGACACCCTCTACACCGATCTTATAATTCCATATCAACCTCCCTTCCTCATATGGTGTCATTGGGCCCTTAAATTGGTAAGGGCCTGGCAACCACTCCGTGTTTTTACTGTATACCAGAATTGGCAAATCATCCCAGGATATAGCCCTATTAATTGGGGGATTAGGAACAAATGCCCAGTAGGTATATTGTGATGACCCGGTTTCACCACATTCCTTCCTCTCTACTGGCCCTTCCAATCTACGCGCCCTTTCTTCCGAAGTTGTCCCTGAGCCATCAGAGGGGAGGTTGGGGATCTGTGGGCCATCTGCCATCACTCCCGGTTGACTTGTTTCGGGCATTCTATTCTTCCTTTTAGCCTCTCTGATTCCCAATCTCTCCAACATTTTTGGGGTGATTTCTTTGTATCTGTTCCTCAAGTTTTCAATATAAAGTGAAATCACCTCGTCTTCAGGCACTATGATGGGATTGACTGCCTGTCTTACTAGATTTTTGACTCTCCTGATCACGTTGTCCAGTTTCAGTGTGTAGATATCATTAATGTCATCGCTAGAGAGTATGATTGGTGTAAAGCCTTTGTCCTTATCTTTGAATTTGTCTGCTTCCACCAGTACTCTCTTGCCATTCTCTAGCGTCTTTTCTTTTACAAATTTGCCATTCAATTTGAGTATATCCAATTCTTCCTTTGTTTTTTGTTCCTTTTCCAACTCAATTTCTACTAATTTTGATTCTTGTTCGTGATCTGAGTCATTGCCTGTGTGTTGCCATTTCCATGACACCCTCTTATATCTAATTTCCTGAGGGATGTCATACATAATCTGATATTCAAGAGTGACTGGGAAGGTTGTCTCAGGTGTAAGTTGTGTGTTTGTGATCTCGTTCAGGGGAGTTACAATTGGATTAGTCATTTCTGTGGTGTCATTAATTGTTAGTTTTACCTCATCTGGATCCCTTCTCACTAAATTAGATGCTAGAGTCCCTAGCATCATTAATATCGTTATTTGCTCTAGATTAACCATTTTAACAATTATATTAACACACAATTATCAAACATAACAATGAAAATATCAAATACAACAATAAAACAGTTATTTACATGTATACCCTTGAGCCTTGGAGTCCAGACTGTCAGTCTGCTTGTGATTGCTGTGGGGAGAAGAAACAGGTGTTATTTTTTCTTTGTTGCACTTGTTTATCTGTGGCTCGTACCACGTTCCTCACTGGTACCCAGCGTGGTTCCTTCTCTTCCCCAGGGAATACACAAGCTGCACCCCTCGTTTCTGACAGTAACAAATCTGGACCTCTCCATTGGGCTGTCATTGGGTCCTTCCACCGTACCCAAGTCTCCAGGGGATGTGGAAGTTGACCCCAGTGCCTCTTAATTCTGTTTTCGTTCTGGTCTTTAGACACGTCCAGAACATTTAAAGTAAACAAGATTTTCGCCAAAATTACTGACGGTGGAAACTCTCCCCCCTTTTTCTTTTTTTAAACGAGCCTGGAGTATCCCATTGGTTCTTTCCACGATGGCCTGGCCTTGGGGGCTGTATGGAATCCCGGTAGTATGCTCAATGTTCCACAGGGCACAAAACGTTTTAAACGCCTGGCTGGTAAAGGCGGGTCCATTATCCGTCTTAATTGCTTTGGGGAGTTCCATCACTGCAAAACAAGCAAATAGGTGATGTATTAACTTCTTGGTGGACTCTCCAGTCTGGCAGGTAGCCCAAACAAATTTAGAGTATGTGTCGATTGTTACAAAAACATACTTCAGCCTGCCAAATGGGCTATGGTGAAAAATATCTATCTGCAAGATGCAATTGGATTTTAGCCCCCTTGGGTTCACTCCCATGGACTGTAGCGGTGGAGCATGAATTAAAGCCACGCATTGGGAGCAACTCTGGATGATTTGCTTCAATTGCCATGGAGGTACGTTCGGAAATAATTTTTTGCGTCCTCCAACATTCACGTGTGCTAAATCGTGAAGGTCCTGAGGGTTAGCCACGCCTATTTCTACTGGTTCCGAATTTGAGGCTAGTAAGTCTGCCTGCGCATTTCCTTGTGCTAAAAAACCTGGCAGTGGCTGATGACTGCGTATGTGCTCCAGGAAAATGGGCTATGAGCGTGTAGCCAGCAATGATGCCACCTTTACCATCAATGGTGATAAAGGGTTGTTATCGAGGCGGACAAAAGAACGTCCCAGCCACGGTAGCAAGTTGGCTACGTATAGACTGTCAGTATATAGATTGAATGGCTCACTCACATTTTCTATGGCCCACATAGCAGCATATAATTCTTTAAATTGAACGGACCTTTCTGGCAATGGAATGGCTTGCTGACATATAATCTTGTCTAGCTTGGGGGGATAAACTACAATAGCCGCTCCATTCTCCCCGCCCCCCGTCCGTGAACACTACTTTGGCATTCTCCAAAGGCTCCTTAACAAATATCTTTGGAGGTAGCCAAGGCAGGTTCTTGAAGGAGGCATTCCAATGGGTCTTCGGATAATGGCAACCTAGTTGTCCTGAGAAGTTGAGGCAAGCCCGCGCAAAGCCAGAATGTTCCCGTAGCAGCCAATCTATATCTGCTAACGGGTATGGCATCACTATTTCATGTGGCTCCATTCCAAAAACCTGCAAGCATCTAAGTCTGGCCTGCTTTACCATCTTTGCCATAGCCTAGATCTCATCAAGATGTTGTGGGCTGCTTCCTATCGATGTATGCAACCACTCAATGGGCCCCTTGGTTTGGTAGATAGCTCCGACATTTGTGGGCATGGTATTAAACAAGAGGACATATAATTTCTCTTTTGGGTTGTAACGCTTGAGTTCCGAATTGTTTATATCCTCCTGTAATTTGGATATAGCCAATTGTAAGAGTCCTAGGCGAAGATGGGCTCTTATCACCTTTCAATAGGTCAAACAATGGCTGAAGGTCAGATGTAGGAATCTTCAACCATTGCCAGAGCAAGTTGACATGCCCACAAAATTTCTGGAGGCTATTCAATGTTAGTTGTTCAGGGAGCATTATCTGGGGCTTTTGAGGTTTCACTCCATTGAGGGTGATCGTTGACCCAAGGAAGTTAATGGGCAACGTTCTCTGTATTTTGTCCTTAGATAGTGAAAAGGAAGCATCATTGAGGCACTATATAAGCCTCTTTCCCAATTCTGGCCGGGCATCTGGATTGGGAGTGGCTATGAGGAGGTCATCCACATAATGGTATAATTGGACTTCCTCTCCTCTGATGGGTTTCAGGGCAGCGGCCACAGCTTCGTGACAAATCAGTGGGCTGTTAGCCATGCCATGGGGGAGGCATAGCCACTCATAGCGTTCCACAGGCCCCTCGTTATTAAAATTGGGCACTGTGAATGCAAACCTCTTACAGTCCTCCGGATGTAAGGGGACTGAAAAGAAGCAATCCTTCAAGTCTACCTCCAGAATGGAATAGCCCACAGGTATGGCAGATAGTAATGGCAACCCTCTTTGAGGGCACCCCCAAGGTCTTAAGGTTTTATTGACCTGCCTTATATCTTGCAATAGACGCCATTTCCCGTTCTTTTTATGGTGTAGGAACACCGGAGTGTTCCACGGGCTATGGGATTTCTCTATGTGTCCTGCTAGTAGTTGCTC
Organism: Pedetes capensis; assembly: GCA_007922755.1. Classification (NCBI taxonomy): domain Eukaryota; kingdom Metazoa; phylum Chordata; class Mammalia; order Rodentia; family Pedetidae; genus Pedetes; species Pedetes capensis. The sequence continues at coordinate 8,532 of VMDO01004704.1, forward strand.
ATTAATTAGGCCTTTCAACGCCATCAGTTCATCCCTCGTTAGTGGCCATTGGTCCACCCAGACTGGTTCATCAGAGATCCAGTCTAGGTGAGGGGTTTTGTAGCGACCAATGGCGTCTCCACTAATGGGTGGTCTTGTTCACTATCAGGGTCTGTTAGGCACATCAGTTTAGGTTTTAAGGTTTTTGTTATGTCCAGCAGCTGTTGTAATCATAGTTTGTATGGTTTCAGTGGTTTCCCTTGATAAGTTAGCACTGCTGTGTTGATTAAATATTCCCAAATTTGAGGGTCCCTTATATCCTTGGTCAGCATATAAGGACCCAATCCCCGTATGATTTGCCATAATTGTGATACCTCTTTTCGTTTAATTTTGATTTTGCCATGATTAAATAAGGCATAAATCAGAGGTATCTGGGGATCTTTTTTGGTAGTGCCAAGGGAACCACATGATTGATTGTTATTAGGGGGAATGCTAGCTTGATTGACCTAACAACAACAACAACAACAACAACAACAAAAGCTTCTAAGAATTTTCTAGAGAATAATCTACAGCAAGCTGATCCGTGACCCAAAGCAGAGAGTACTGAAGAGATTTGTGCTTGAAGCTTCTGTTTAATGAAATGGATGATAATTTAATGCACAGAAGGCTTTAACAGTTCATGTATACCCTATACTAGCTCAGACTACATGCTACATAGACAGTTCAGGAAGAAGAAGGATCTATGGGTTCTATACTTCCAAGAACTCTCTTTAAGCTCCATACACAGGCACTTTCTCATGGAAAATGGAGAATAAACTCAGTTTCAGTCATCAGAACCAAGAATCTGAAAAAAATAACTAAGAAATTAGGAGAATAATTCCCAGGAACAGAACTGGTCTATAGCAGCATATATTCCCTGCCCCAGATCCAGGAAAATTAGCAAAATGTATCTGTCTAGATTTCAGAATTCCTATAGACCATTGGCTGTTATATGCCTTCACAACTCTATCTGTTAATGAACTGCAGTGACCCTATTCTGGTGTTACCTTTGTTTTGTTTTGCCAGTTCCAGGTCTAAGCCTTATAGAGGCCTGTCATCTTCTGTTTTTGTATTTTTGTGAGCCCTAAACCACCCTGAATCATCACACAAGATGCCCACCTACCCTAATGAAGAGGACTATGTAGGAAGACTACAGGGAGGGGAAAAGGTCCCAAATTTGCATTAAAGGGGAAGAGGCTCAACCATCCCATTGCCAAAGGTAAGCCTTGCTTTCCAGAACCATCCACATACATGTACTACACATGTCAGAGAAGCCATCTAGGATATTTTGTCTCCAGTGTCCTTTCACTGCTGCTGCATCAAAGTCCTTAAAAGGAAAAGAAAGAGCTGGTTCAAACCTCAGATTTCTGAAAGTAATAGAATGGTGAATGTTTTAAGATTGTATATTTTGAAGTGGTTTATGATTAAGCAGTAAAACAATGTGTTTTAGAAACAAATATAACTGTTACATACACCAATCCTTCCCCAGAGAGTTCTACTGTAGAGGGAGCATCCATAACTGATCCACTCATATTGTAGATTCCCCCTAGAATTCCATATCTATCCACTGATGCCTCAATCCTACTGACTGAAACATCCTGTATGATATTTCAGAAGATGGATAAATGTAAATAATATGGGTTCTTACTGAGGAATAGTAAATATTGAATTTACAACAACATTGAAGTATTTTGGGGGATTCACAGTCACTGACTGTTTTTTTAAATTTGAAGTTATACATAAAGTGAATTGAAATCAGACCTGTCATTGGTATTTTCATTGTTGCTGTTGCTTTTCCTTTTCTCCTTTGTTGTTCATTAATCCCATCATAGATGAATGATTCAGAAGAGAAAATTTAAAACCTAAAGGCAAAGAGAATGTAAAAAAATGAGTATTAATTCTGGTTGTGATTAAATCAGTCATGTTTTCAAAGAGTTATGAGTACTCAGCAAATAAATTGATTCACGTTTTATAAATATCTATAAACAAAACAAAAATGGCATTGGATGGATATCCATAGTTGACATTTCCTAATTTTATGAACTGGCAATGAAATTTATTCTATTCAGTTTTTGAATCACATATTTAGAGACACAAATTAAATTAATCAATCTTAAGTATGATTTTGAAGTACTGTGCTCAAATCATAGTAGGGGAAACCTATCAAAACATTTGAAGTTATATGTAAGAATATTTAAGTATCCCAATGGTTAATGTGTATTGTAACCAGGGACAAATACAAAAACTTTTATAATATTTACATATCATGTCACATCTAAACACAAGAGCTAGAAATGCTGAATAATTAGAATCTTTAATAAATTTGCTTTGAAATAAAATGATTGAAAATGAAATTTGGACACAGAACAAATAAAATGATTGATAGAGTGCTTTCACCAAAAAGTTAAGTTAATTTTAATATTACAGACATTGGCAGAAAACAAAGAAATGATTACCATTCTAAGTATGGCAAAGAATTGTTCATTAACAGCTATTTTTCAAGTGTGGGTGAATAAAGAATTCCATGAAGACACTTTTTTAAATTTAAATATTAAAAATACTATGACTAAAGAAGAGAGTTTTAAATGAACTGACAGCTTCATCTCAAATAGTAACAGACTAAAAGTGATACATTGCATTAAATACTGACATTAAAGACAATTAGACTGCTAAGAAAATTATTTCAGGCATTTTAAGCTATTACAACAAAATCACCATATATTCTGGATTGAATACAGAGGGAACTTTTTGTCCCATTTGGTATGTATAATTATTTTAGAGAAAGTATTTTAAAACATCTTAAAATGATCATTTATATCAAAGACAGAACTCCCAAATCTTGACTGTTCTCCACTTTCTAAAGAGATGGAAAATGTGTACAAGTAACTGCTATGTAAGCCTGAAGCATGTTGACTTTCATTCAGAAAGTCTTCAGTGTTTAATCAGGTGATGAAAACTTCAAATTCATCTGGAAGAAGTTTACTTAATCAATAAGATTTATATTCAAAAGTTTAAATTAATTGAATTTGGCACATATTTCTACTCAGTTGGGAAATCTAATTGTGTGTATTACTTAGAGCAAGAAGGGTGGTTGTTGTTGTTGCAATAAACAATCTTATCTTGTCTTTGACTTGGAAAACATATGTGCCCTTCTCAGTTTGTCCAGAGCTCTACTCCACAATGGTGGCTTTCATTTTAGAATCCCAGATGAAAAATGGCCACCACTGAAACAAGGAATCAGGCACTGGTTCTTAAAATCTTCCACAAGGAAGTGACCTGCAACATTCTATTCACCACAGCGAGTCACATGCTTAATGTCAAGTGAAGTGGAGGCATTCCATGTGAAGGAATCCCAACAACTAGAATATTGGAGAGTGCCCCAATGGCTTCATTGTTTCACTACAAGTCATGTTTGCCTAGGAATGAAAGATAATGGAATCATTGAATACTTAGATATATGCATCTGTGCTTGATCAAATTGCGTTGCAGTCATTTTGTTGTCTAAACTGTGTATGAACTTCCTAGATGAGTTTGCCAAAAGACATCTGGATTTTTTAACCACTTAAAATACTTAAAAAGAGATCTTCATAGATATTTTCCCAGTTGTAAGGCACTAGTGTGTAAGCAGTTCTTAACACATATAGGCAAAAGTAGCATATTTTTCAGGAATTAATTCTCAGTATCCTGTTGTATCCCAGTTGTAAGTAGTTGCTTATTTCCTTTTCTGATGCCATACACAAAGTTTTTATTCCTTGTTTTTGTTGTTCTTAGGTGCTGTCAAGTCAGTGTCTGACTCATAGTGACCCTATGTACAACAGACAAAATATTATTGTTGTGCTTCTCTATTATTCATAGGGTTTTCCATGGCTGATTGTTTTTGGGAGTGGGTTGCCAGGTCCTTCTCCCAAGCCTACAGCACCTGGCATTCTCAAGTGGTGTCTCATCCAAGAACCAACCAGGCTGGTCCCTGCTTAGCTTCCAAGATCTGATGGGATCACAGTGGTAGGGCTGCAGGCTTTTATTCATTAGCCAATGCAAAATCTTTAAAAAGCAGAATCGTTTTATTCAGGAAATATATCTTCATTTTTTGCTAAGGCACAAAAATAACTTGATCATTGACTAATCAAAAACATTTTCATTTTTCTCATCTAGTCATGTAATTTTAACTGTCCAATTTTGCAAATTGATTAAACTTGTCATTACTTATATATTCTTTAACATAAAAACTTGGCTTTAATTATATTTACATTTACAATTACTTTCTACTTATGGTAATCGACTTATTTTTAAATGCATGGCAAAATTAAAGTTATTTTAAATATACATTTTAATGAATGGTAACAAAATATGTGCTAAGCAAATATATAGACAATATACACATACAGCTAAAAATTGTGCAAGGAAAGTAATACCTAGGATGGGTGGGCTGGGTGGAATCAGAAATATGAATTATGATTGGAAGCTTAGGGAAGAATAAATTTGTTACAGTAGCTCATGGTAAATCCCCAGCCATCTCTAGCATCCAAAGAAAATCCTGGTAAGGAAGAATTTTGCATGATATGGGTTATTGCATTAGTATTTGAAAAACAGAAAACTCTGAAAATCTTAGTGTTGAACTCACCTATGATATTCAGTCTTTCACAGAGACAGTTTATAGACAAGTGATAAATAGTAAGATATTTGAGGTAAATATGAAAATTACTGCAATGTATGTAAAAAGAAAGTAACTCTATTGACTACTGCCTAACTATGTGCTTCAGAGAAAGAAAAAGCATTCAACAAAAGGAGCCAGGTTAACAGCTCTGAATGACAGCAGCCTGCCTGCGCCTTTCTCTACTAATGCTATGAAGACCAGTTCTTCCAACAGTTCTGGAAGCTCTTAAGGCAGAAACAATCTTCCTCCACCTGTGACAGCAGTGACTGTAACCAACATACAAGTACATGGAGTTTCTGTGCACAGGAAAATACCAGTGAAAGTTCAGAGGGTACCTGGAGCAAAAGCAGCCCTCAACCTGCTGCACAACTGGCCATTTCTCCACCACTCAAGGCTATGGTCTCCACAGTTGCTTCTCAACATGTCTTGTAAACACACCCCCTAGACATTCAAGAAATGCAGCAACAAAAATACCTAATCTTATGGTAGGAGTCAAGAGAACGTCCTCACCTCATGGAGAAGAAAGTCCTGATAAAACCAAAACAGATGAGGATGAAAGAAGCAAAGATAGTAACTGTCTTGCTTTGAGTGGACGTGATAAAACAAACAAAGGAGCAACTTGATACAGAAACAATCACAACTCAATGAAGAAACTATTGAGATGGCACCTTCTTTGTTGTCCTCTCAGAAAATATCCAGTACAGACAGACCTTTCTCATATCCCTGTTCTCCCTGGAAACCCTATTCTTGTTACTGAGAATTGAAGAAAATGGAGACTGAATCAGTGAAACAACCTTAGGGCTCCATAAGCAGGATATGCCAGCTCAACCTCCTGTCTTTAAACAAGGAAAATGGAGGATACCAGACTAGACATGGCTGAAATTGGATTTAGGATTTTTTGGTGACCTCCCTTACTGGGCTAATCAGCACTTGTTTGGAAGTCCACGTTAGTATGTAAAGCCAGCAATACTATTATTATGTTAGCAACAGTTGCAGTAACTATTTCAAGAAAAATTACTGCCTTTAGAAAAGAAGAAAAAACAAAACAATAAAACCTCAAGCTATATTTGTATCCATAGTTGCCATCTGGATTGGATTTATGTTTGATACATCGTTTGGAAAATTTTCCATATGAACTGGCATAGGAATTCCTTAGTCTGATGACGCACTTTTTTTTTTTTTTTTTTTTTTTTTTTTTGGCGGTACTGGGGATTGAACCCAAGGCCTCGCACTTGCATGCTCTGCAAGTGCTGGATGCTGGACCACAGAGCTGTGCCCCAAGCCCATTTTTTTTACTTTTTTGAGACAGGGTCTTGCTAAATTATGCAGACTGCCTCTGGTCTCGAACTCACGATCCTCCTGCCTCCGCCTCCCAAGCCGCTTGATGACGCACTTTTATGTATTTTTTGTTAGAAAGTAGACCTACTTTTAGATTTTCAGCTTGATGGATTTTCATTTTTCTCCAAAGAATCTACTTTACCATTAGCCTTCAAATTGTTTATCATTGTGCAGTGGTATACTGTTAGACTTCAGAGAAAGGACAAGAGTATACCTAATGCAGTCTCTGTGAGGTATCTGTAACCCTGAAATGAAATGTGAACTCTAGGGTATACATTTGACAATGAAAGGCAAAATTGGAAATACTTGGCCTCAATGGGGTTATGATTAAGAAAAAATATATGGCTTTTATTTATAGAACTGTTTTATAGTCCATTAAATCAGCAATCAACCAGCAAATGTATTTCTTTGAGCTTACTGATGCTCCATATTCTTTTATCTTCAACCTGTTATCTTCAAACAAGTTTAAAAACCCTTTTGAGCCTCTCTTTTTTTGCTGTTTTTTGCTTATATGCACAAGGTAGGACCTAATTTCACAAAAACCAAACTGCCAGTGTTTTCTTAGGCCATGATGTAAAACCAATGATCTGGAGACTGCATGGCATAGAACATTAAATTTTGGTCCTATGGATAAAACTTTAGGATGACTAAAAGTAATAGCTATGAAATGTGGTATCTATCTTGGATGGCCATTTGATCTTCTGAGAGGAATTCTGTACACTCCACAGAACTGTTTCTAAATTGATTTTCAATTTTGAACACATATGTTAAAAAAACCATTTTCTCCATGATTTTTAGTGGATTTTTATTTTTAACTGGTTTACCAAAATGGCTCAGTAAATTTTACATACAGAAGCATTTAAAAAATCATTTCAACCAAGCACTTGACATAGAGTCAGCTCTCCTTTTTATTTTGTTTTCCTCTATCAAAAGATTAAGAACTGCTTTAAAGATGTGGGGCGTGCGCCTCCCGGTCCCACCTGGAGGTTTGGACGGGTGGTGCCAATGCACACAGAGATACTAAACACAATTCACTCAGGACCCTTGGGTGAGGGGTGTGGACTCCTGGGGCCCTCAGGACCCCAGAAGAGATGGGAGAAAGGGAAAGCCTCAGGCACTTTTGCCTTCCAGGGGCAAACACCGTGTTGGTGGTCTCGGTGATCACGAGGAGACAGCTGTTGCTTTGTCAGTGATCAGATGGAGAGTGGGTTCTTTCCTTGTTGATGGTCTCAGCGGGAGAGTGTTCTTTCCTCACTGAAGGCCTGGGGGAGAGCAGGAAATCTGTTTCCTCATCGGTGGCCCAGGCAGGAACGGGTGAGAAGGTCTTGCTTAGCAGATGGTCTGGGCGAAAAAGGCGAAAAAGGGTCAAGCTGCAGCACAGCTCCTTATATAGCTTGCCCACAGAATGGCCTGAGCCAATCAGCTTTCAATCCAATTGTCCAATCAGGAAGGGTTTTGTACAAACGTGCAACCAAGTTACTTTCATTTTCCCTAGATTTCTAATTTATGAACAAGATATTCAAAAGCCGTTTTCCCAGTTTGGGAGTATTTGCCAATTTCCTCCCAATTTTCCCTACGAAAGAGAATAATTTCTCCAAATTAAGCAGCAGAATTCTCCTCTGTCTTTATGAAGTATGACAGATGCCAGACATTGATAAATTTACTCTTTCTTAATCTGGACCGTGCAAACCTGTAACAGAGTTTTCTGATGAGCATGTTTGATGACTTCTCCTTTGTACCCCATTCTATCACTGCAATTAAACTCTTCCCCTGTTCTTCTATATTAATCTTCTCAAGTTAAGAGTGTAGTGTTTTCCCCCATAGGCTATGCATTAACTGAGGCTTTCTTTTCAACATAGCTTTATAATGTCTGTTATTATTGCTTTTAGATGTCAAAAAGTTGGGTCCTATGTGGAGAGATCCTCATGGTTTTTTTTAATTGGAAATTTTTAATGTACACCTTAATGTGATTCATTCTGACATGCTATTCATTGTGACATTTCCATATATGCATTTTGTTGTACATTACACAGATAAGTTCCCCCTTACCCTCTTGTGCACTTCCTCCCCCCATCCTACCCCCTACCAAAGACTTCTCTTCCATTTGCTTGTCTTTCTTTGGTAATATTTTTCTATATATCCTTGGGTTCCAATTATGTTTAAGATCGAACCTTTTTCTGTAGTGAACTTTCTTTTTACATTGTCAGTACTATTACATTAATTTTCTAGTCCATCTATATTAATACCATTCTTCAGTATTATTAGTGTTATTATAATTATTTCCAGATTATTAAAGTTGGGCTGTTCACCCTGAGGCCCCCCCCCCCATTCTTCATTCCTCCTTGTTCCTCCTCATAGGGTTTTCAATGGCTGATTGTTTAAATTGCTTCAGGAGCAGATTGCAACATCCTTCTCCCATTTTTGTGGTGCAGGGGATCAATCCTGTGTCTTCAGAGAGTGTGGAGTAGCAGTCTACCAACTGAGCTAAAACTCAATATATAATATTTCATGCCTTCAGGCATACCACCCTAGCATCTGATCCTGGCAGAGCTCAGAAGCTAAGCAGGGCTGGGCCTGGTTAGTACTTGAAGGGGAGAACACTTGGGAACACCAGGTGCTGTAGGCTGGGGAGAAGGACCTGGCAGCCCAATCCTCAAAACAATCAGCCATTGAAAACCCTATGAATAGCACAGAAGCACTGACATAGTGCAAGGCATGGCAGTGTCAGAGAGTGTTTTGTTTCACTGTACATAGGGTTGCTATGAGTTGAACCCAACTCAACAGTACCTCACAATAAAGAAAACATGTAGTATTTCTACTTCCTCTATCTATGCTCTGCATAGCCACCTTGACCTTCCTCCCACCAACCAAGAAGAAAAGATGGTCACTAACAGGGGAAGTGTAAAGATATCTGCATCTGTGTAGCTTCAGAGTTCGATTGATGTTGCGAGGCACAGATTGTCTTGTCATTTTGTTTAAACACTAGGGGGAAAAATTCAATCAATTAAACATTTCATGTAACTGCCTCCAAGTTTTGCCAGGCTGGAAATGTGGATCTTTTCTGTGTAGTAATTTTTTAATTCTAGTTTTCATAACTTGGGGATCAGACTGTTGCTTTCCCATGATGTACGTAATATCTCATGACTGGATTTGTTTTATTAAGGATTGGTGTCAGTTGGTAGAGTGCTGCTCTGCATTCTCTGAGGCCCTCGTTTCATTCCCAGCACCACAAAAAATGGGAGAAGGACAGAGCAGCCTACTCTTAAAACATTCCCAAAACAATCAGCCATTGAAAACTCTATGAATAGCACTGACATAGTGCCAGGCAAGGCACAGTGTCAGGTCATGTTTTGTCCTGTTTTACATATGGTCACTAACTCAATGGCACCTAACAACAACAACATACTCCTTGTATTTTTGAAGAGCTATTTTTTAAACAGATTATGTATTTCTCAATTGAAAGTATAATTAAGAAAAAGAGAGTACCTTCAAAAAAATTGTCCAAAGGTCTTGCAAATACAGGTGTTTGGAAAGCAGTAATCTAAAAAATGGGTTATATGTGATTATTCTGAATTAAAATAGAGAATTAGCCTAAGATTGTTTCAGCAGTGAATCCATTCAGTCTGGAGTTTTTCTTTGTTGGGAAACCCTTTAATACTGCTTCTATCTCCTTGCTGATTATAGATCTGTTTAAATTATTTATATCTCCATTTAATTTTGGTAGGTCATATGTGTCTAGGAACTTATTCATTTCTTCCGTATTTCCCAGACTTTGGGGGTTTTTGTTTTGTTTTGTCTGGAACATAAGCTTTTAAAGTATCCCAGAGCCTCTGTGTTTTAAAATTCCTTTTTTATCCCTAATTATCATTAATATGGGGGAAGGATGTGGCAGTCAGCCACAGTCAGCCACTGAAACAGTCAGCCACTGAAAACTCCAAGAGGGTCACTCTGACTCAGATTCAACTTGATGTCACCTAACAACAAGAACAAATGTGTTAATATGGGCCTCCTCTCTCTTTATTTTGGTTGATTCGGCTAAGGGTTTGCAGATCTTTATCTGTTCAAGGAAATCAGCTTTTTCTTTTATTGATTCTTTGTATTGTTCTTTTAGTTTCCATGTCAATAATTTCCATCCTGATCATCTTTATTATTTCTTTCCATCTACTTATTTTTGTTTTGGCTTGGGATATATCTAAGAACTAAGAACTTGGGATGTATCATTATTTATTTGAATTCTGTTTTTTATTTTACAGTAAACACTCATACCTATAAATTTCCCTCTTAGAATTTCCCTTTACTATATCCAAAAGTTACTCTAGTATGTTGTGTTTTCACTTACATTTGATTTCTGGAATTTTTAAATTTACTCTCTGATTTATTTAGTGACCCTCTGATCATTTAAGAGTGTATAATTCAATCTACATGTATTTTCATAGCTTCTCTAATTTCTTTTGTTATTGATTTCTAGTTTTATTCCATTATGATTTGATGAGATACAAGAAATTATGTTTGGATTTGTTAAGAATTATTGCCAGGCACCATGGTGCATACCTGTAATCCCAGAGATTCAGGAGGCTGAGGCAGGAGGATTGCAGGTTCGAAGACAGAGCCAGCCTGCACAACTCAGTGAGACTCTGTTTCAAAATGAGAAATAAAAGAGGGGCTGGAGATATGGTTCAGTGGCAGAGTGCTTGCCTAGCATGTGCAAGGCCCTAGGTTTAATCTCCAATACTGCAGAAATAAATGAATGAATAAATAAATAAAATAATTGTTCTATAGAGTGAACTGTGATCTATTTTAGAAAATGTTCCATAGGCTTCTGAGAACAATGTGTACTCTATAGTTGTTGGCTGGAATATTCTGTAGATGTCTGTTAAGTCTATTTCATCTGTGATGCAGTTTAACTCTGAAGTTTCTTTGTTGGTTTTGTGTGTTTATTTGTTTGCTTGTTTGGATGTTCTATTATAAGAGTATTGAAGTCACCCACTAATATTGCAACTGGACATATCTGTCCCTTAATATCCACTCATGTTTGTTTTATGACATTGGGTGCATCACCATTCAGTGCATATGTATTTACAATCATTACATCTACTTGCTGAATTGTTATCTTATTAACATGTAGGGACCTTCTTTATCTCTTCCTACTAATTTTAGCTTGAAGTCTACTTTGTCAGATATAAAGATGGCTACTCCTGCTTATTCTTAGCTTCCATGTGTTTGGTATATTGACTTCCATCCTTTGGCTTTCAGTCTGTGTGCATCTTTGCCAGTGACATGTGTTTTTAGCAGACAAGAAACCATTGGACCTTGTTTTTAATGCAATTGGCTACTCTGCATCTTTTAGTTGGAGAGGTATGACCATTTATACTTAGGGTTATTATTGAAAGTTTACTGATTTTTTTCATTGCATGAGTTGGTTCAAATATTATTTGTTCTTTTGTTTTCTCCACTGTTCATTTTAGGGGTTGCTATTTTACTGAGCTGGATTTGATTGAATCTTTCCTAGTTCTTCTTTATTCATCTATTCTTCTTTTGAGGTTTCTTCTTTTGTACACTGTCATGAATGAGACTGACTTTCTTCTTCCTGTGTGTGGGGGATTCCTTTAAGTATCTTCTGCAATGCTGGCTTTGTGATCAAGAATTGCTTTAGTTTGTGTTTATCTTAGAAAGTCATTATTTCTCCATTGATTTTAAAAGGTTCCTTTGCTGGATATAATAATCTCCGTTGGCAGCTATTTACTCTCAGGGCTTAAAATATGTCACTCCAATCTTTCTTGGATTTGAGGGCTTTTGATGAGAGGTCTGATGTTATTCTGATGGATTTGCCTTTGTAAGTGAGTTGATGTTTTTCTCCTGCAGCTTTTAATATTGTTTCTTGGCTCTGTACTCTTGGTATTTTAATCATAATCATATTTTAATCATAATGTGTCATGTTTCTGGTCATGTCTATTTGTTGTTATTGTTATTAGGTGCTGTCAAGTGGGTATCCAACTAATAGTGACCCTATGTACAACAGGCAAAACAGTCTTATTATTGCTTCTCTGCTATTCATAGGGTTTTTAATTGTGGATTGTTTTTTGGGAGTGGGTTGCCAGGTCTTTCTCCCAAGCCTACAGCACCTGGTATTACCAGGTGGTCTCCCATCCAAGTAGTAACCAGGCCTGACCCAGCTTAGCTTCCGAGATCTGACAGGATCGGATGCCACAGGGCTACAGCTGCAGGCAATGCTATAGCTTCAGGAGATAAAGAATAATAGAGGGGTGAATATGCTCAAAGTACATTATTTGCATGTATAGAAATGTCATAGTAAAATCCCTTATTTTACAAATCCCTTATTTGTACAATGACTATATTCTAATTTTTTTAAAAGTTAGAGTTTTTCTTTAAAAAATAAAATAAAGAAATGGATGCCATGGCCCATAGCTGTAATCTTAGTGAATCAGGAGGCAGAAGCAGGAGAATGGTGAGTTTGAGGCCAGAGGCAGCTTGAGCATATTAGCAAAACCCTGTCTCGAAATAAAAATTTAAAAAAGAATTGGGGGTAAGGTTCACTGATGGAGCACTTGTTCAGAATGAACAGGCCCTGGGTTCAACCTCCCAGTACAGCAAAAATATATCAATAAGTTAATTAATTAATTGTAAAGTAAAAGTAATATTAAAAGTATTATTGTTGTTAGGTGCTGTCGAGTTGGTATCTGACTCATGGCAACCCTACGTACAACAGGCGAAACACTATTGTCAGTGTTTCTCTGCTCTTCATAGGGTTTTCAATGGCAGATTGATTTTTGGGAGTGGGTTGCTAGGTCCTTCTCCCATTAAAAGTATAGTAACTAAAAAAAGAAAGAAACACAGTGGCAAGGAGAAAAAAAAGAAAAAGAAAATTTTAGAAAAAGGTCAAAGTACTGGAGTGGCTTCTTTCTGTATCCTCTAATATTGGAGTCTGCCAGGTGGGTGGATGGTGGTCCATTGATGTTGGGGCCTCCTATTGCTTCTTCCATTATATTAGTACTGAGCCTGGACCAGTCCAGGGTAAGTATCTGACAGAACTGCCTTCACTTTAGAAGTTCCTCTCCCTGCACACCTAGAGCTGGCTTATGTCCAGGCAAATTCTCACACACTACAGACTGCCCAGTTTGAATCCCTTTGGATGGCTAATGTCTAAGCCAGGGGTATCTCCTGAGTGCGTTGGGAGAGGAGGGAAGGAAACAGGGTACTGAGATCTTTACTGGATGGACCGTCTCGGGGCTTTTCATATCCCACTCAGCAGGGGATACTCTGGGGGCAGGAAGAAGCTGCAGAGATCAAATATTCTGCTGCCCCTGAGCTTCAGAGGTCTAAGTCATGCAGGCTGTGGACCATGTGGCAGATAGCTGGCTCCACGTGTGGAGCCACTTGATGACCTCAGGCTTGGGTTCATCAGTCTCTGTAGCTCCCTTAGAAGATGCTGCCAGCCCCTTCTCCAGAAGGCAGGGCTACTGACCTCCTGTCCCCTTTACTGTCCAAGCTTCCTGCTGCCTGACTTTCTCAGTGTGTTTGTATCAAGCACAGCGGCCTGCTGCAGCTGTGTGCACCCCAGAATGTGGCAGTTAGTGTCTACGTTCCCTGATTTGTGATTGTTTCTTGTTCTCCAAACTCTAGTGAAACTTCCTTTTAAACAAGAGGCTCCCTCTTCAGATGGAGCTTGGTCACAGCCCTTTGAGATATGGGGTGTGACAAAATGGATGTCCTGTCTGTCCATGGCTGACATTTTCAGGCGGGCGAGTCAATACCTCACTAAATCCCCAGTTGCATCCAACCCTTGTGAGAAATGTGGGCTTGTCCTGTGGCTGGGATTGTTTCCTCTTCATTCTTTCTCTTTGTGTAGGCTTTTCATTTCTCTGTGCTTTTAAACTGTTCTATTACTTCCTTTAGCCTATAGCTGTACCACTGTAGTGTCCAATCCCATCAGACCTTGAAAGCTAAGCAGGGGAAGCTAAACAGGATGGGAGACTGCCTGGGAATACCAGGTACTGTAGGCTTGAGAGAAAGACCTGGAAACCCACTCCCAAAAAATAATCAGCCACTGAAAACCCTATGAATAGCAGAGAAGCACCAACAATACTGTTTCGTCTGTTGTATGTAGGGTCACTATGAGTTGGACATCACTGACTCAATGGCACCTAAAAACAACAACATAACTTCCTCTGTGATTTCTGTGATATTTCAATCATTCTCTCTTTGGGACAGATTTTATCTTTTGTTAACCTGACTCTTCTCCTCCCCCACGCCACTCGGAGGCAACTTCTAACCCACCATCTCACCGCAGCTTCTCTAATAGCTCCTTATTTACAGCTTGTGAGAATGCAAAGTGCCCCAGACATTTTGGAAAACAATCCAGCAGTTTCATGCAAAGCTCAACATAGTCTCAGCAAACAATCCAGAGAACATGCTCCTTAGTAATTAACCAATTGATTTAAAATTTATGGCCACATAAAAGCATACACACTTTTTTCATAACCAACAAACCTGGAAGGTACCAAGAAATCCTTTAATAGATAAACTAGTAAACAAACTATAGTGTATGAATATGATGTTGTTGTTGTTAGGTGCCAAGGTGCTATGGCTGCAGACATATCAATATGATAGGATTCTATTCAGCAATAAGTCTGCATCCATAGCACCCTGGTATCTGATCTTGCCTGATCTCAGAAGCTAAGCAAGGTCGGGCCTGGTTAGTCCTTGGATGGGAGACCACCTGGGAACACCAGCTGGTAGAAGCAGAGTTTCCCACAGTTGGAGTGAGAATTTACCAGTAAAGAAGGGTTAGAATATCCATGTGGTAGAAGATTGGAGTTGGAGACATCGGTATTAACTCATGTTTAGTGTAATATAGACACAAAAGGTTAAATATAGAAGTATTGGTAGGTAGAGATATATACACAGGTTGGTATACACAGAAGTTTCTTTGTTCTGTCATCTGAGAGGGTATAAAGAAATGACACCTCAGCTAGGTATGGTGGCTCCTTCCTGTAATCTCAGTGATTCGGGAAGCGAAGATGTGAAGGTCTCAGGTTTGAGGCCAGAGGCAGCCTGTGTAACTTAGTGAGACCTTCTCAAAATAAAAACTAAAAACTTGTCAAAGGGTGCAACCTAGTGGTAGAGCACTTGCAAAGTATGTGTGAGGCTCTGGGTTCAAACCCCAAGTACCACAGCAAAAAGAAAAAGAGAAGAAATGACACCTCAAGAGCAAAAGCACACCAAGTGTCCAGGTCTTTGTTTCTAATACCAATTATGATTTTAAAAAAACAAAAAACAAAAATCCAGGAGATCCTTGGAAAAAAGGCTGATTCCAGGACTGAGACCTGAAATATGCTAGCTAAGCTTTGAATGTCTTATGGTGCTAGAAAGTAAGGAAGTACTCAAAAAACAAAACAAAACAAAAATCTCCATAGAGGGAGGCCTGTTAAAGGAACATAGGTGCCAGAGCCATTTGAATAACAAAATAAATAAAGTGGAGTTTTGTTATAATATTTTAAAAATCCATGTATCTATATAGATATGAATAAATGACACGAGAATGATGTGGCAATCTACTCCTGAAGCAATCCTGAAACAAGCAACCATTGCAAACCCCTGTCACTATGAGTCGGACCAAACTTGCTGGTAGCTAACAACATAAATAAATCATGAAACAAATAAATGCATAGGCACAAAGAGACAGAGCTCCCAGACAGGAAATCCAAGTAATTTATGCAGACACTGCCCTTAGGGAGGTGGAGCATAAAGACCCGCCACCTGCTGAAGTATGGACTGCACATAAAGACTTCCTTTGCGAGAAGGCATGCAGAAGGGAAAGGAACAAGGAGTACAACTTTTTAGTGCACAAATCTGGCCAACATTGCCTCAGACACATAATCAAGGGTTGCATCCAGTGACAAGTCATTTTAATAATGTGTACCCTTGATGAGATGTGATGAAAATGGCACTTTATATCTGTAGTTTCCTCCCCAAAACAACCCAATTATAATCATGTGAAAATAATCAGGAAAAATTCCAGTACAGGAGCACCCTATATGTTGCCTGGCCTACATTCTCCAAAATTTTCAAAGTCATCAAAAACAAAGAAAGTCTGAGAAGCTATCGTGGCCAAGAGGAGCCAAAGGAGAATTGGCAACTGAGAGTAATATTATATCTTGGATGGGATCCTAGAACGGTAAAAGGGCAGTAGGTTAGAAATTAAGGAAATATGAAAAAAGCATGGACTTTAGTTGATAATAATGTATCAATATTTGGGGGAGGTTATTATGAGACAAATGCACCATTTTAATGCAAGATGCTTATAATAGAGGAAAGTGAGGGTTTTTTGCAAATTTTTGTAAATGTAAAGCAATTCCAAAATTGAAAGTTTATTTTAAAATGAAACTGGGAAGATTTTTAAGTTAGGTAAGCATATGAACTCATGCCTCAACTTTGTACATCTGGTATCTCGAATTTCTTTCAATATTTTATAATTATTGGATCACTCAAGCTAGTGATGAATATCATTATTATTTTTTAAGTGATGACATATAACCACTAGGAAATATAGGGGCTTTGTTTTAAAATTGGAAATTTACTACCAAAGCATAAGAAAATCACTGAATGACTAGAAAACTATTTCTTTCCATACTTATCATGGTCTTTTCTCAACTTGTGAAGGGATTACTGTTGGCAACAGAGTCACAGATGGTACTCACTAGAAATACTGATTCCTAGGGCCAACCCCAGAACTAATGAGTCAGAATCCTAGGATGAGGAAGTGTGGAAGAGGGAGGAAAAGGACACAGGAATCTAAGCCTTTAATAAGACTTCGTATTTAGTCAATTGTCATCATAATCTCCATGGCTAAGTATTTGTTACTGGAGAAGTCCAATATGAAACTTTCCCCAAAGCTATCAAAATGCCTTTTGTTCACACATGAACATCTCTCTTCTTTAAAAGTTACATAATTAAAACAAGCTTTGAACTTGCATGTATGTCCATGAAATTTGATTAACTTTTATAGTCCAACTAGCACACTCTTTATTTTGTAAATTGTAGTAAATTTATTATCTTGTTTTTCTAACTTATTTTCTGGAAATTCACTAACTGTAACTTATTTTTAAGTGTTCTGCACATTAACATCTTTTTAAAAATATTTTTGTCACCTTTGTCCATTCGTGCATTTTGTAGTTTATTCAGAAAGAGTCTTAAACAGCAATTTTAGGTAATTCACAAGAAACAAGCCACGCATTACCCCATCAAATAATTAATTTTCAATGAACTCCTATTTTAATACCAGTTGCTGAATCACCTTTTAAGAAAATTTGTATGTGCATGTGTGGGTTTCTTTTTAACTTAGAAATGTTTCCACTTGGCATTTCTTTGGTTGAATGATATTGCATTTATCCCGGAGTTTCAGAGTCTTAAAAGTCCTAAGCTCAGTTGTTTTATTTTATTTTTATTTTGCTATATCTTATTTTTTTCTCCAACTAAACTGTCAAAAATTCAGATGCATGTTTTAAATTAGAAATCTAATCATATCCTAAACTGTCCTAAAGTGCCAAATGATTTATTTTGTCCAGAAGCACTATCACTATGGAATCAGCATCGTTTTTAGTTCCTACTTGGGTTGCAAGAGAATAAAAAGATTGGCTAGAGTTAACAAGCAACAACAATCATAGAAGATAAGTTTCTTAAGCCAGGCATGGTAGTGTCTGCCTATAATCCCAGCAGTCACAGAGATTGAGGCAGGACTGACATGAGTTTGAGGCCAGCCTGGGCTACCTAGCACAGTGAGACTCTATGTTAAAAAGAAAAAATACAAGTTTGTTTTTAGTGTTACCACAAAGCTTTCTGTTTCTCATCTAGATCATTATTATTTCAAAAAATGGCCCAATAACAATTTGAATTTTATACAGAAATTAAGTGGTATATTTTTTTAAATGAGGAGTAAAACCAAGGTCAGTTAGTGAGAGCTACAGAGAGCTCTATATAAGAAAAACTTTCAAGGAACTCAAATATGGCAAAATTATGTCACCAACTGACATCACTTACCTTTGTCTTTTTGGAGAGGGGGGCATTCTGCGGCCCAACACCAGACTCTCATGGTTTCTAAATAAGCATCTTAATGCCTGATTGCTCTACTAACCAGCTGTTCTTGCATCTCTGTCCCTCTCCTTTGGGCTCTCTATTCCCTGAGTCAGAAGAATATTGAAGTTGGACCACTTAGCCCTACAATGGCCTCCAATGTTCAAGTAAAAAGAGTCTTTTCCTTTAAATAAAAAGATAGAAATGAGTCAGGTGCATAATCCCAGCAATTTGGGAGGCTGAAACAGGAGGATTGAGAGTCTGAGGCCAGAAGCAGCCTGTGTAACTTTGACCATGAAAATCAATCAATTAACCAATCAATCAATAAATTGGATGGTCATACAGCACTTGCAAAAATATATACAAGGCCCTGAGTTCAACCCCCAAATACAGAGAAAAAAATAGCTAGAAATGATTAAGCTTAGTGAGGAAAATGTATCAAAAGCTGAGATAGGCTTAAAGCAAGGCCTGTTGCATCAGTTGGCAAAGTTATGGATGGAAAGGAAACATTCTTGAAGGAAATTAAAAGTGCTCTTCCAGTGAACACATAAATAACAGGGAGCAGGTTTTGGAGGTCTGTATAAAAGATCAGCCATGTTGCCTTAAGTCAGAGCCTAATCTAGAATAACACCTAACTCTCTTCTATGAAGGCCAAAAGAAGTGAAGAAAATACTGAGGAAAGAGTCGAAGATAGCAGAGGTTGGTTCATGAGGTTTGAGGAAAGAAGTGTCTCCATAACTAGAAAGTGCAGGTGAAGCAGCAGATGCTGACATCGAAGTCACAGCAAGTTATCTAGAAGATCTAGCAAAGATAAGCCACAAACATGGCCACACTCAACAACAGATTTACAATGTTGACAAGAAAGCCTAATATGGGCAGAATACACCATCTAGATATTTCATAACTAAAGAATAAAAGGCAGTGCTCAGCTTCAAAGCTTCAAAGGATAGGCTGACTCTTGTTAAAAGCTAATGCAGCTGGAGATTTTACATTGGAGCCAATGCTTATTTACTATTCAAAAATCGTAGGGCCCTTAAGAATTTACTAAATTTACTCTATTTGTGATCTATAAATGGAACAACAAAGCCAAGATGATAGCACATCTGTTTACAACATGGTTTGCTGAATATTTTAAGCCCACTGTGGAGAACCACTAGTCTGAAAGAGATTCTTTTCGAAATATTACTGCTCATTGAGAATGCACCTGGTTAGCCAGGAGCTCTGATGGAGATGTACGACAAGATTAATCATGTTTTTATGCCTGCTCACACAATATCCATTCTGCAGCCCATGCATCTATGAGTGATTTCAACTTTCAAGTCATTATTCAAGAAGCAGATTTTATAAGGGCTACCAGACCACTTGCCTGCAGCTGTAGCCCTGTGGCATCCGATCCCATCAGATCTCGGAAGCTAAGCAGGGTCGGGCCTAGTTAGTACATTGATGGGAAACCTCCTGGGAACACCAGAAACTGTAGGCTTGGGAGAAGGACCTGGCAACCCCCTCCCAAAAATCAATCTGCCATTGAAAACCCTATGAACAGCAGAGAAGCACTGACAATAGTGTTTCCCCTGTTGTACAGAGGGTCGCTATGAGTCGGATACCGACTCGACGGCACCTAACAACAACAACAACCAGACCACTTAATTGTACTCATGAGGAATCTGTACATGGACCAGGAGGCAGTCATTCAAACAGAACAAGGAAACATTACCTGTTCTAAAGTGGAGAAAGATGTGTGTTAGGGCTATAAGCTTTCACCAGATCTCTTCAATTCCTATGCTGAGCAAATAATCTGAGAAGCTGTATTTTATGAAGAAGAATATGGCATCATGATTGGAAGAAGTCTCATTAACAACCTGCATTATACAGATGACAGAACTGTTGGCTGAAAGTGAAAAGGATTTGAAACCTTTGCTGATGAAGATCAAGGAATGGCACCTTCAGTATGGATGGCACCTCAATATTAACAACAAAAAAAAATCCTTATGCCTGGGTCAGGAAGCAACTTCCTAATAATGAGATAAAACATTGAGGTTGTCCAAGACTTTGATTTACTTGGTTCTAAAATCAACACCCACAGGAGCAGCAGCCAAGAAATCAAAAGATGCATTGCATTGGGAAAAGCTGCCACACACAAAAAAAAACTTTTTAAAATGTTGAAAAGTAAAGACGTCATATTGAAGAAGAAGGTGCACCTGACTCATGCTATGGTATTTTCAGTTGAAACATATGGTTATAAAAGATGGACCTTGAATAAGGGAGACAGGAGAAGAATTGATGCTTTTGAACTATTATGCTGGGGAGAAAAATATTGAATATGCCGTCTTCTGCCAAAAGAACCAACTCCTTGAAGAACTGCAACCAGAGTGCTCCTTGAAAACTAGAATGGCTAGACTGCATCTTATGTATTTTGGACACGATGTCAGGAGGAACCAATCCTTGAAGAAGGACATCATGTTTGGGAACGTGGCAGGTCAATGAAATAAAGGAAAACCCTCAAATAGATGGATTGACACAGTGTCTGCAACAATGGGCTTAAACATAAAAAAGATCATGTGCCTGGCACAACATCAAGGAGCATTTTGTTCCATTGTATATAGGGTTGCTATGAGTTGAACTCCACTTGATGGCACCTAGCAATAACAACATAACTACCAGTGATTTCTCTGATGGATGAGGGTGAAGTAATTTCAAAATCTCCTGGAAAGGATTCACCTGTTCTAGATGAAACTGAGAATAGTTATAATTCATGAGAGGAAGTCAAATTATCAACATTAGGAGTTGGAAGGGGTTGATTCCAACCCTCATAGATAACATTGATGGGCTTGAGACCTCTGTAGGAGAAGTAATGCAGATGTGATAGAAACAAGAGAACTAGCATTAGACAAGGAGCCTGAAGATGTGGGTGAACTGCAGTAATCTTTTGATTAACTTTAATAGATTCTTGTGGTAAGCAAAGAAAGTGAATTTTTGATATGTTTTGTTTTGTTTGTTTAGGTGGAATTTACTCCAGGTGAAGATGCCATGAACAATAAACATTGTTAAAATGGAAACAAAAGACTTAGAATACTACATGAATTTAGTTGACAAAGCAGTAGCTGGGTTTGAGAGGATGAACTCCAATTTTGAAAGACATTCCACTGTGGACAAAATGCTTTCAAGCAGTATCATATGCTAGGGAAATCTTTTGTGAAATGAAGAGTTAATCAATGGGGCAAATTTCATTGTCTTATTTTTAAAAATTGCCAATCCAGCTGGGTGACATGGCACACACCTGTAATCCCAGAGATGCAGAGGGCAGAAGCAGGAGGGTCTAAAGTTCAAGACAAGAGGCAGCTTGCAAAACTTAGCAAGACCTTGACTCAAAAAATAAAAAAGTAATAAATAAATAAATAAGTAAATAAATAAGGAATTGCCAAAGCCACCTCAACCTTCAGCAACCACAACCCAGATCAGTCAGCAAGTACCAAAATCAAGGCAAGACCCTCCACCAGTAAAAAGCTTATGACTCACTGAATGTTCAGGGAATCATTATCAATTTTTAGCAATTAAGAATTTTTAAACTAAGCTATATACAATTTTTAGACAAAATGCAATTAAACACTCAATAGACTATAGTATAATAGTCTATATACACTGGGAAGACAGGAAAAATGTGACTTATTTATTGTAGCATTACGGAACTGAACATCAAAGAGCACCAATGTAGGCCTGTCTTTAAATAAAAAATTAATTGAAAACAGAAATTTTGTAAATTGTAAATAAGGCAATCTTATTTTCAAAATCTGTTTATTTCTATAGTGTATCATTTTCCTTTTATACTTAAAAATGCATAAATAAATCTTTTAAAATTATACAGTATTAAAACATAGAATGTATTTGCATATATTTGTACATTCCCACAAAGAAAATAAAGGATTTATTATTTTCTTCTTTTCTTTGTCTTATTGTGTTATAACTTAGCTTATTTTCCAATGATTCCAAGGCCCAGATCAAATATTATTTCTTTTTGTTACTTGTTCTGATTTGTAGTTGTTAGGTGCTGTCAAGTCAGTATCAGACTCATAGTGACCCTATGTACAACAAGCGAAACACTATTGTCAGTGCTTCTATGCTATTCATAGGGTTTTTAATGGCTGATTGATTTTTAGGAGTGGGTTGCTGGGTCCTTCTCCCAAGCTTACAGTACCTGGTCTTCCCAGGAAGTCTCCCATCCAAGTACTGACCAGGCCTGACCCTGCTTAGCTTCTGAGATCTGATGGGATCAGACACCACAGTGGTATAGCTGAAGGCTTTTCTGATATAGCCATACAGAATTATTTGCTCTTAAAATTGTGTTCATATAGTGCATATTTTAAAATTGAAACAATTCACAATCACAAAATTTACCCTTTTGTAGTACACAATTCATGAGTTGTTAGTACACTCACAAAGTTGCATAATCATCATCACTATTTCTCCCCAGAATACTCTCAAGATTCTAAAAAGAAGTCTTATATTTATTAGGAGTCATACCTCATATCTCCCTTCCCCATTCCATACCAATCACTAATCTACTTTCTATCTCTATGGATTTATGTATTATGGGTATTTCATATAATAATGGAGTCAGATAATATGTGCCCTTTTGTGCCTGGCTTCTTTCATTAAGCATACCATTATCAAGATTCACCAACGTTGTAGCCTTTATCAGGACTCCATTCCCTTTTTATGTCTGAATAATATTCCACTGTATGGCTATACCATATTTGTGTATTTTATCACCAGTTCAGGGATATTTGTGTTGTTTTAACTCTTTGGCTATTATGAATAACGTTGTAATGTACATTTGTGTGTGAACTTATGTTTTCATTTCTCTTAGCCAAATGTACATGTTGTTGTTAGGTGCCATCGAGTGGGGTCTGACTCAAAGCCACCCTACATACAATAGAATGAAACACTGTTGAACACTGTGCCGTGCCCAGCACTATTGTCAGTGCTTTTGTGCTATTCATAAGGTTTTCGGTGACGAATTGTTTCAGGAGTGTTGCCAGGTTCTTCTTCCTAGCCTGCAGCACCTGGTATTCCCAGGTAGTCTTTCATTCAAGGGTTAACCAAGCCGACCCTGCTTAGCTTCCGAGATCAGGTAGAAACAGATGCCAGAGAACTATGGCAGCAGAGTGGTTATACATACCTAGGATTAAACTTGCTCAGTCATATAGTAACTCATGGAAAAAAAAAGTCTATTGAGATCCTTTGCCCATTCTTTTTTTTTTTTCATTGTGGCATTTCCATATATGCATTTTGATGTACATTATTCATATAGGTTCCCCCTTACCCTCTTGTATGCTTCCCCCCAACCCTCCCTATCTAAGTCTTCTCTATCATTTACTAGGTAATATTTTTCTATATGTCCTTGGGTTCCAGTTCTGTTTAAGATAGAAACTTTTCCTGTAGTGAACTTTGTTATTATCTTGTCAGAACAATTGCATGCATTTTCTAGACCATTTATATTGACACCATTCTTAGCTTTTTGTTTTGTTTTGTTTTGTTTTGATCCGACCTTTGAATAGGATTTTTCCCTTTGTCCATTCTTAAAAATTTGTGTTGTCTTATAACTATTAAGTTGTAAGAGCACTTTATATATCCTGAGTATCAGAGGTTTATCAGATATATTATTTGCAGCTTTTTCTGTTTCTATTGGTTGTCTTTTCACTTTCTTGATAGAATTCTTTGAAGCACAAAGGTTTTTAATTTGGATCTCAATTCACCTATTTTTTCATAGTTTGCTTTGCTTTTGATATGAACCTGAAGCAGATATGAATCCACTTCTCCAATCTAAGAAACCATTGCCTAATTTAAGTTCACAAGGGTTTATACCTGTAGGTTTTTCTAATAGTTTTGTAGTTTTAGAACTTACATATGTATTAATAAACTTATCCATTTTTTCTGTTTTCAATTTTGGGGAGTACAATTTCTCAAATTATTCCCTGATGATTTTCTAGATTTCATTGGTATTGGTGGTTATGATCCCATTCTCGTCACTCATTTTTTTAATCTGGGACTTTTCTTTCTTTTGGTGAGGCTGGCTGGGGGACATCTTTTTTATTAATCTTTTCAAAGAACCAGCTCTTAATCTCATTAATTCATTGAATTGTCTTTTTAGATTCTAACTGGGATATCTCTGCCTTGCTTGATAATTTCTTTCTGAGTGTTCCTTTTGGGATTGGCTGGTTGTTGGCTTTTTAATGCCTTGATATATGTCATTAAGTTATTTAATTGGGCCTCCTGCAGCTTATTGATGAAGGTGCTCACAGTTATGAGCTTTCCTCTTAAAACTGTCTTTGCTGTATCCTACAAATTTTGATAGGGTGCATTCTCATCCCAATTTGACTTCAGGAATTTACCAAAATTAAGCCTGGAAGATATAAGCAATTTAAACAGACCCATTATATACACTGCAGTAGAGAAGGTAATAAAAAGCCCCCCAACAAAGAAAAGCCCAGGCACTGATGAGTTCACAGCAGAATTCTATCAAACCTTCAAAGAAAAATTAATATGTGTTCTCCTCTAACTTTTTCAAAAGGTAGGCAAGGAAGGGGCACTCCCAAACTCACTCATTCTACAAAACAGCCATCACTCTGAAACCAAAACCAGGCAAGGACACTTCAAGGAAAGAGAACTACAAACCAATTTCCCTGATGAACATTGATGCAAAATTTCTCAAACAAATCTTGGCTAACAGAATTCAGCAACACATAGAAAAGATCACACACCATGATCTAGTGGGCTTTATTCCACAGATGCAAGGCTGGTTCAACATATGAAAATCAAAGGAATTCAACATATCGAGAGACTTGCAGAGAGAAATCACATGATCCTCTCAATCAATGCTGAGCCCTTTAACAAAGTGCAACTCCCTTTCGTGGTTAAAAAGAAAAAAAAACCTGGAGCAGATGGACATAATGGGGAAATACCTCAACATCATAAAGACCATTTATGACAGACCTACAAATAATATCATATTAAAAGGGTAAAATTGAAACCATTTCCTCTAAGATGAAGAACAAGACAAAGATGTCCATTCTCTCTTCTTTTACTCAATATTGAGATAGAAGTCTTAGCCAGAGCAATCAGAAAAGACAAAGAAATCAAAACGGTACAGATAGGCAAGGAAAATTATCTTTATTTGCAGATGGCATGATCCTTTACCTAAAGGACCCTGAAAATTACTCTAGAAAATTCTTAAACAAAATTTACTCCTTCAGCAAAGTAGCAGGATACAAAATTAGCACTCAAAAATCAGTCGGCTTTCTTTACACAAATTTTGAACAGGAAGAGAAAGAAATTAAGGCAGCAATCCCTTTCACAATAACTTACCAAAAAATTAAATACTTAGGAATCAATCTAATCAAAGATCCTGAAGATCTCCACAAGGAAAACTTCAAAACATTAAAGAAAGAGATTACTAGAAGATAGAAAGACCTCCCCTGCTCATGGAGTGGGAGAATCAATATTATAAAAATGGCTATACTACCAAAAGAAATTTAAAGATTTAATGCAATTCCCATTAAAATCCCAATGACAGATTTTTCAGAAATAGAAAAAAAAAATCCAAAAACTCATATGGAAACACAAAAGACCACGGATAGCCAAAATAATATTAAGCTGCAAAACTGCAGGCAGGATCACAATATCTGACTGTAAAAAGTACAACAGGGCTATAGTAGCAAAAACAGCTTGACACTGGCACAAAAATAGGCTTGAAGACCAATGCAACAGAATTTTAAAGACCCAGAGATACACCCATGCAACTACAGCCAATTGATCTTTAACAAGGGGCTAAGGGTGCAAAATGGAAAAATGATAGCCTCTTCAACAAATGATGCTGGGAAAATTGGATATCTATCTGTAGAAAAATGAAAATAGACCCATATCTCTCAATTGGCATGAGAGTCAACTCAAAATGGATAAGAGACCTCAATGTAAAACCAGAAACCTTAAAACTACTACACATTCCAACACATACGTATAGGAAAGTATTTCTTTAACAAGACTCTAATCACTCAGGAAATTGCACCAAGAATTGAAAAAGGGGATTAAATTAAAGAGCTTCTGTACAGCAAAGGAAACAATCAACAGAGTTAATGAAGATCCCACTGAATGGGAGAGAATATTTGCACCCTATACATCCAACGGGGAGCTCTGTGAAGGCTCAGCTCAGCTCCAGGGGGCTCTGGCCCAGGGGGCTGAATGTGTGCAGAGGGCTTCTGTCTGCAGAGATGCCTCTTCATAAACCCAGACACAACCCCTCTTTTGTATCTTCCCATGATCAGGAGGCCTACAGCCATACCACTGTGGTGTCTGATCCCGTCAGATCTTGGAAACTAAGCAGGATCAAGCCTGGTTAGTACTTGGATGGGAGATCATCTGGAAACACCAGGTGCTGTAGGCTTGGGAGAAGGACTCAGAAACCCACTCCCCAAAAAACAATCAGCCATCAAAAACCCTATGAATAGCAGAGAAGCACTAAGGATAGTGTTTCGCCTGTTGTACGAGGGTTGCTATGAGTCAGACACTGACTCAACAGCACCTAACAACAACAACAACATACGTACAACAGAGGACTAATTTCTAGAATTTACAAAGAACTCAAGAAAGCAAATCCAAAGACAACAAATAACCCAATACACAAGTGAGCAGAGGAAATGAATGGATAGTTCTGAAATGAAAAATTTCATAGGGCTAAGAAATACAGGAAAAATGCTCATTATCCCTAGCAATTAAGAAAATACAGACCAAAACAACTCTGAGATTCCACCTTATTCCAGTAAAAGTGGCCAAGATCAACAAAACAAATAATAAGAAACGATGGTGAGGATGTGGAAAAAAAGAAACCCCTTTACACTGTTGATGAGACTGTAAAAAACCACTTTCAACATCAATACAGAGACACTTCAGAAAACTAAAAATAGAACTGCCATAGGACCTACGTATACCTCTTCTGGGAATATACCCAAAAGGAGACAAGTCATCATACCACAAAGACCTCTGCATCTCCATATTTAATGCGGCACTCTTCACAATACCAAGCATATTGAACAAACCAAGATGCCCATCAAAAGAAGAATGGATAAAAAGTTTGTGGTACATATATCAAGTGAAATATTACTGAGAAATAAAAAAGAACGAAATAATGTTATTTGCAGCAAAATGGATGGAACTGGAGAATATCATCGTAAGTGAATGAACACAGGCTCAAAAAGAGAAATACCTTATATTCTCACTCATATGTGGGAGCTCAATCTTACTTAAAGGAAGAAAAAAACTACACATAAGTAGAGACATTAAAATGCACGATTGAACTTAGCAAAGAAGGGAAAATATAAAGAGTACAAAGGAGGGAAGAGAATAGCAAAAGGAAGAAAAGGTTATGGAAGATAAAAAGTGGAGAAGAAACAATGTAAAGGGATAAAGGGGGAGAGGATAATACCAATATAAACAATGTAATTTCATGAATACATGGTAAAAATAGGGGAATATAACCCATAAATGCATACATTTTCCCACATGTTAGTCAAAAGTTTCTGTGAATCTTGTAACTTGATGAAAGTATAATTAAAATTATGTAATAATTGCACAATGGAAAAAAGAAATGCTGCATTATTTTCTACCCCACCAACATTTATCAATAAAGAGAAAAAAGGAAAAAAAGGAACTTACATTTGGTGGTTAATCTACTTTGTACTAATTTTGTATACAATGCACTCAGGACTTTATATAGATCTTTTCATTACATTTAATACTGCATTATTCTTTGCTGAATTCACTCTTTACTGAATTTATTCTTTGATCTCATGGAATGATATACACTGTATAGACTGCTGCTTAAAAATATATTATTTCCTTAAAATTGTATTGAATTTGATTCAAAATATTAAACAATAATATCAATATACCACCCCAAATTTGCCAACTTTCTTTATCAAAGTAATTCTTGTACCTTGACCAATAACTTTCAACTTTAAATTTACCTTATTGGAACAATTGCCTTATGAAGGAGGTCTTCCAAGGTTCATCTGAGTTGAGACAGTATCGTATGTGTGGTATGTGTGTTTATGGTTTGTGTGGTATCAGTTGTCTTATTTGGTTGTTTTCCATCTTCAAATTTCGCCTTCATACCCAGAGAAAACTCTAAGCAATCAAAACAAAATAAACTACCAATTCTTTTTCTGATGCCATTGAAGGTGCTCTATTACTGAGCTACAAATTTCAAGGAATTAAAGAACCCAGGTACTTCTAAGGACATTCCAGGTACAAGTTGCTTCCCCCCAAGAGAATGGGAAACTTACTATTTTACTAGTACTTCTGTCATGATGGAACAAGAGCCGGAAAATTATAAACAATGCTCCTGAGGCCATAGGATAGAATATAAAGCTTCTCTGTAACTTCTGTTTTACAAGTTAGAAGAAAAACTTCAATGGAACTAAGAATCTGATATGAAAGAATGAGTTTTCTCTGAAATATTTACCAAATATTAGTTTGACATTCGTGATTTTGTTATCAGTTTTGTTTTTTTTTTTTCAGTACTGGGGGTTGAACCCAGGGCCTCGCGCTTGCATCCTCTGCAAGTGCTGGACTACTGAGCTGCACCCTCAGCCCATTTTCATACTTTTTGAGATAGGGTCTCACTGAGTTATGCAGTGGGAGAAGGGCCTGGCAATCCACTCCCAAGGCAATCCCGAAACAATCAGCCATTGAAAACCCTATGAGGGTTGCTATGAGACGGATACTGACTCGAAGGCACCTAACAACAACAAGTTATGCAGACTGCCTCTGTTCTTTTTTATTGTTATTATTGGAAATTTTTAATATACACCTTAATGTGATTCATTCTGACATGCTTTTCATTGTGACATTTCCATATATGCATTTTGATGTACATTATTCATATAGGTTCCCGCTTACCCTCCTGTATGCTTCCCCCCCACCCTCCCCATCTAAGTCTTCTCTTTTACTTGGTAATATTTTTCTATATGTCCTTGGGTTCCAGTTCTGTCTAAGATAGAAACTTTTCCTGTAGTGGTCTTTGTTTTTATCTTGTTAGAACAAATTGCATGCATTTTCTAGGCCATTTATATTGACACCATTCTTAGCTTTTTCCCCCCTTTTATTTTGATCCGACCTTTGAATAGAATTTTTCCTTCTTATAATCTTGATTCAGCTCCCACATATGAGTGAGAACATGTGGTGTTTCTCTTTCTGAGCTTGTGTTCATTCACTTAAAGTAATTTTCTCTAATTCTATCCATTTTGCTGTGAATGACCTTATTTCATTTTTCTTGATTGCTGAGTAGTATTCCATTGTATATATATACCATAGTTTTTTTACCCATTTTTCTGTTGAAGGGCACTTTGGTTGATTCCATATCCTTCCTATTGTGAAAAGCACTTCATTGAACATGGAGATACATGAGTCTCTGTGGTTGATGACCCATCTCCCTTTGGGTAAATTCCCAATAGTGTTATAGCTAGGTCATATAGTAGATCTATTTTTAGTTTTTTAAGATGTCTCCATATTGATTTCCACAGTGGTTGGACCAATTTACAGCTCCACCAACAATGTAAGAGTGTTCCCTTTTCCCTGCAACCTCGCCAGCATTTGTTGTTGTTTGTTTTATTGATCTTGGCCATTCTTACTGGTGTCAGGTGAAATCTCAGAGTTGTTTTGATTTGCATTTCCCTAATGGCTAGGGATGTTGAGTATTTTTTTCTTGTGTTTCATGGCTTTATGGACCTCTTCATTTGAGAACTGTCTACTCAGTTCCTTTGCCCATTTGTATATTGGGTTATTTGGTATTTTTGGGAGTTTTTTCTTGAGTTCTTTATAAATTCTAGTAATTAGACCTTTATTTGATGTATAAAATGCAAAGATTTTTTCCCATTCCATGGGGGTTTCCTTGACTCTGTTAATTGTTTCTTTTGCTGTGCAGAAGCTTTTTAATTTCATGTAATTCCATTTATCTATTCTTGTTGCAATTTCTTGAGCAATTGGAGTCCCGTTAAGGAAGTACTTTCCTATGCCTATATGATGGAGTTAATTGCCTATCTTGCCCTGTATAAGTTTTAAAGTTTCTGGTTTTATGTTGAGATCTTTTATCAATTTTGAGTTAACTCTCATGTATATTGAGAGATATGGGTTAGCTTTCATTTTTCTGCATGCAGATGACCATGTTTCCCAGCACCATTTGTTGAAAAGGCTGTCCTTTTTCCAGTTTACTTGCTTTGTTCCTTTGTCAAAAGTCAGGTGGCTGTAGGTGTGTTGAGTTATTTCTGGGTCTTCTATTCTGTTCCAGATGTCTTCGGGCCTATTTTTGTGCCAGTACCAAGCCATTTTTGCAACCACTGCTTTGCAATATAGCTTGAAGTCAGGCATTGTGATTCCACCTGCGTTTGTTTTGCAGCTTAAGAGTGTTTTGGCTATACGTGTTCTTTTCTGGTTCCATATGAATTTTTGGATCATGTTTTCTATTTCTGTAAAGTCAGTCGGTGGAATTTTAATGGGTATTGCATTAAATCTATAGATTGCTTTTGGTGGGATAGCCATTTTTACAATATTAATTCTCCCTATCCAGGAGCAGGGGAGGTCTTTCCATTTTTCAGTATCCTCTGCTATTTCTTTCTTTGTTGTGAAATGTTTTGAATTTTGAATTTTGAATTGCAATGTTTTGAAATTTTGCTTATAAAGATCTGAAGGGTCTTTGGTTAGATTGATTCCAAGGTATTTAATTTTCTGGTGGGCTATCCTTAATGGTATTTTTTCTGAAATTTCCTTCTCTTCCTGTTTGGAATTGGTGTAAAGAAAAGCTATTGATTTTTGTGTGTTAATTTTGTAACCTGCAACTTTGCTGAAGGAGTGAATTAGATCCAGATGTTTTCTGGTTGAGGTTTTGGGGTCTTTCAGGTATAAGATCATATCATCTGCAAATAAGGATAATTTGACCTCTTCCTTGCCAATCTATATCCCTTTGATTTCTTTCTCTTTTCTGATTGCCCTGGCCAGGACTTCAATTACTATGTTGAATAGAATAGGAGAGAGAGGACATCCTTGTCTTGTTCCAGATCTAAGAGGAAATGGTTTCAGTTTTTCTCCATTTAATATAATGTTGGCTGTAGGTTTGTCATAAATGGCTTTTATGAAATTAAGGTATTTCCCTGTTATACCTATCTTCTCCAGTGTTTTTATCATGAGAAAGTGTTGCACTTTGTCGAAGGCCTTTTCAGCATCAATTGAGGTAATCATGTGATTTTTGTTTGCCAGTTTCTTGATATGTTGGATTACATTGTTTTCCATATGTTAAATCAGTCTTGCATCTGTGGTTTAAATCCCACTTGGTCATGGTGAATAATCTTTTTCATATGCTGCCGGATTCTGTTTGCCAGAATTTTATTAAATATTTTTGCATCTAGATTCATAAGGGAGATGGGTCTATAATTCTCTATCTTAGATGAATCTTTTCCTAGTTTAGGTATCAGGGTGATGGTAGCTTCATAGAATTTTTTGGGAGTGTTCCCTCCTTTTTTGTTCTTTGGAATAATTTGAGGAAGACAAGTATTATGTCTTCTTTAAAAGTTTGGTAGAATTCTGCTGTGAATCCATCAGGACATGGGCTCTTCTTTGTTGGGAGACTTTTAATGACCTTTCTATTTCTGTATATGTAATGGCTTAAGTCAGTTATGTCTTCTGGGGTTAGTTTTGGTAAGTCATACATGTGAATAAATTTTTCCATTTCTTCTGCATTTTCATATTTTGGGGAATACAGTCTCGCATAGTAATCCCTGACAATTTTTTGTATTTCATTGAAGTCAGTGGTTATGGACTCGTTGTCTTTCATAATCCATACTATGTTGGATTTTTCCTTTTTCTTTTTGATGAGGTTAGCCAGAGGGGTGTCTATTTTATTAATCTTTTCAAAGAACCAGCTCTTAGTCTTATTAATTTTTTGAATTATCTTTTTAGATTCTAATTGAGATATTTTTCCCTTTATTTTTGTAATTTCCTTTTGTGTGTTCCGTTTAGGATTCTTTTTGTTGGATTTCTAGTGTCTTAAGCTGTGTCATTAGATCATTTATTTGGCTCTTTATTTTATTGATGAAGGCACTTAATGCTATAAACTTCCCTCTTAAAACTGCCTTCGCTCTATCCCATATGGTTTGTTATGATGTGTTTTCATCATCATTTCATTGTAGGAATTTTTTAAATTCCAATTTGATTTCATCAATGATCCATTGGTCATTCAATAGTGTATTATTCAGTCTCCATGAGTTTGTAAAATTTCTGGAATTATTCATGGTTTTGAGCTCCAATTTTATCCCATTATGATCTGATAAGGAACAGGGGATAATTTCTACTTTTTTATATTTGTTGAGGGAGTTCTTATGGACTAACATATGATCTATCTTAGAAAATGTACCGTGTCGAGCTGAGAAGAATGTGTATTCCTCATTGTGTGGATGAAATATTCTGTATATATCTGTGAGATCCAACTGGTTTAGGGTAGGGATTAGATTTGATGTTTCTCTGTTGATTTTTCATTTTGATGACCTTTCTCTTGATAAAAGTGGGGTATTGAAGTCTCTCATTATTATTGATTCTGGTCCAATAAAGTTCTTTATATTCCATAAGGTTTGTCTTGTAAAGCTAGGTGCCCCTATATTTGGGGCATAAATATTAAGGAGCGTTATTGATTCTTGATCGATTGTTCCTTGTATTAAAATGTAATGTCCTCCGTTGTCTCATCTAATTAGTTTTGGAATGAAATTTAATCTATCTGAAATTAGTATTGCAACACCTGCTTTCTTTTGCCCCCCCCCCCCGTTAGGTATACATTTTTCCAGCCCTTAACTCTCAGTTTATTCCAGTCTTTGTGAGTTACATGAGTTTCTTGAATACCACATATTGATGGTTTGTGTTTTTTCATCCAATTAGCCAGCCTCTGTCTCTTAATTGGTAAGTTAAGACCATTTACATTAATAGAGATTATTGAGTAGCATTTATTGTTATATATCCAATCATTACCTGTTACTGATTTATGAATCATGTTTGCTTTGGTCCTTTCTTGGGTTGCACTCATCTCAGCTAACCAATTCTTTTATTTCCTTTGTAGGGTTGTCTTAACTCTTCTGGATGTGGTAATTGATTTACAATCCTCTCCAGTGCTGGCTTGGTGGTTTCATAACGTTTAAAAGCTTCAATGTCATTAAATGTCTTATACTCTTCATCTATTATCAAAGATAATTTTGCTGGATGTATTAATCTAGGCTGGAGGTTGTTTTTTTTTTAATATTTGAATCACCTGTGTCCATTCCTTTCTAGCTTTCAATGTTGACATGGAGAAGTCTGCAGTAATTTTAATAGGTTTTGCTTTATAAGTAATAAAGGGTTTCTCTCTTGCTGCTTGCCGGATTGCTTCCCTGGTCTCTAACGACAGCATGTGAGCAATGACATGTCTTGAGCACGATCTACTTAAGTCAGCCTTCAAAGGAGTCCTGAATGTCTCAGTGGTGTATATATCCATTTCCTGTGCTATCTTTGGGAATTTTTCCTTGAGGATATCATTTACTAGGTTTTGAAGGCCTCCAGTGGATCTTTCTTCTCCTACAGGAATGCCCTGAATTCTTAAATTTCATTTTTTCATTCTATCTGAGTTCTCCTGGAAATCTTTCTTTAAAACCTTTATCATTGATTCCATTTCTAACTGCTTGCATTTCAGTTTATTTATGGCATCCTCTGAATCGGAAATCCTCAGCTCAGATTCATCCAGTCTTGATGAAAAAGATTCTTTAGCCATGTTCAATTCTGATAATTTGGATTGAGTATCAAGAAGAGTGGCTTGGTTTTTCCTTATCATTTCTAACTGGGATGACAGAATGGCTTCCAAGTGAGAAAGCTTCCTTTCGAGTATCTCCAGTGTGCTTGTGGTATTTGTTTTAATTTCTCTTAGCATGTTTATAACCATGACTCTGAATTCTGAATCAGAGATCTCTAAGAATTGAGAGCCCTTGGAGTTATTTGTTGGGGGGCTTTGATCTGTGGAGCCTTCAGATCCATCCTGCCCCTTTGTGTTTTGTTTATTTTGTTTGCCCATAATGTGGTCCGGGAAATAGAATTTCTCTCTCCTGATTGTGCAGAACTTCTCCCTCTGCTATTCCTTTGAGATTGTGTGGTGCTAAATCTCTGGTGCTTATTAGAGCTTATAAACTGGGTATATTCTTGGCTTTTAGTCTGTGTGGTTCTCTCTTTAGTCCACCAGCCCAACTCCAAAAGGGCTAGGGGCTAGGGAGGTGATAGATTTTGTTTCTCTTCTGTGGGGTGAGAAAGGGGGGGTTCTGGTGACAGAAGAGGGGAAAAGAGGAGGAAGAGGACAGAGGCTAATAGAACTTACTGTCAAATTAAAATTAAGGTTAAGACTTAAGGGCAAAATAATTAAAACAAAGATACATATATAGCTTAAGAAAAAGAGAAGCAGAATAGAAAACGGGAAGGGAGTAAAAGAAGAAAGGAAGAAAAATAGGAAGGAAAAAGAGAAAAAAAGAAAAAATCTCACATATACGCGCTCCCACACGCATATAAAAACACTTGTAGTCAGGTGCGGTGGTGCACGCCTGCAATCCCAGCGGCTTGGGGGTTGGAGGCAGGAGGATGGCAAGCCTGAGTTCTGTGCAACCTAGTGAGACCCTGTCTCAAAAAGCAAAAAATATAGTCCCGGGGTGCAGCGTGGTGGTCCAGCACCTACAAAGCAAGCAGGCACAGGACCCTGGGTTCAAACCTCCGTAAAAAAAAAAAAAAAGGAGAAAAAAAAGAAAAACCCACCAGACCTCACACATACACGCTCCCACATACATATAAAAACACTTGTAGTCAGGTGCAGTGGTGCATGCCTGGAACCCCAGCAGCTTGAGGGGTGGAGGCAGGAGGATCACAATCCCTAGATCTGTGCAACCCAGTGAGACCCTGTTTCAAAAAGCAAAAAGTATGGGCTGGGGGCTCAGTGTGGCGGTCTAGCACCCACAAAGCAAGCAGGTGCAAGACCCTGGGTTCAAACTGCCTCTGTTCTTGAACTTACAATTCTCCTGCCTCTGCTTCCCTAGTCGCTGGGATTACAGATGTGCGCCACCACCCCAGCAGTTACTCTACCACTCCAGCAAAACTGGTTATAGGCAGTAAACACATCCAGCAAAACTGGTTATAGGCAGTAAACACACACACACACACACACACACACACACACACTCTCTCTCTCTCTCTCTCTCTCTCTCTGTCTCTCTGTCTCTCTCTCTCTCTCTGTCTCTCTCTCTCTGTCTCTCTCTCTGTCTCTCTCTGTCTCCGTCTGTCTGTCTGTCTGTCTATCTGTCTGTCTGTCTGTCTCTGTCTCTCTCTCTCTCTCTTTCCTTCCTTCCTATCCTTCTCTCCTTCCTTCCTTCCTTTTTCTTTTTCCTTTTTTGCACTGGGGGATTGAATGCAGGGCCTCATGCATGCTAGGCAAGTGCTCCACATTGAATCACACCCTCAGCCCCTTCTTAATTTTTTTGATTTCTTTTTTATTTTGAGATGTGGTCTCCTCAAGTTGTGCAGATTTCTCCCTGTTTCACCTGTTGTACCTCTAATTTGTCCTTTGTACTGTTGCAATATTAGACACACGTTTTCTTGAAGGTAACATGTTTTACACTATAGAGCCTTCTCTCTGCAAGGATTTTTGTTATTTCTTTCTTTGTCTTCCTAAATGCTATTCATCTTATAATACTTCAATTCTGTATTCAATTGTGTCCTCTTCTGTGAGCTTGTCACTGCCTCATAATAGGAAAAATGTTCACCTTCTTCCTGGTGCCACTTCTCTGTCTGGC
Organism: Pedetes capensis; assembly: GCA_007922755.1. Taxonomy (NCBI): domain Eukaryota; kingdom Metazoa; phylum Chordata; class Mammalia; order Rodentia; family Pedetidae; genus Pedetes; species Pedetes capensis. The sequence goes on from VMDO01004704.1 coordinate 44,517, forward strand.
CCTATCTGTGCTACATCACATATCATACTATTTATATTATTTCTTCATAATCACATCTTTGTACTTGATAAGGTTTCTGCACGGCAACAATTCCACTTTCTGGTACCAGTTTTCTGTATTAGCTGTCATTGTTGCAGCAGAAAAACCAACCCAAAAAAACTTATGAGAGAGGAGTTTTGCTGGAAGTTTACAGTTAAAGAATCAGTCAATAATTGCAGCAGGGTCTGTGGCATGTGATCTCATGGTGTGGCAGACCAGGAACCGAGACAGGCCCAGGATGGGAGGCCAGGTCCTGCACAAAAACTTCCAAATGCCCATCTCCAGGGAGCTACTTCCACCAAAGGCCCACTTCCTAAAGTTCTACAACCTCCCAAGACGCCACCATCTGGGGACCAAATGATATGACCTTCAGGGAACAATTTAGGTCCAAATCATAACAACTATTATCTAAAGATAAAGAGTACAGGAAATTGACCAATACTGGGGGTATAATTTTCCAGTTATGGGATCTCAGATGTTCAAAGGATATCAGACATAGCTATTATTTGTATGCAGATGAAGACTGGGTATGATATGACTTTATTTTTACTGAGATAATTTCAGTGTAGAATTGGATAAATGACTTCCACACAAAGATTGGGGTAAATTCCCTGTACACCAGGGGGAATTTTGAGGAGAATTAACATGTCATTACGGCCTTAACATCACCCTTCTTTATTGTCTTAAATGTCAAGACAAAGAAACAAAATATGTCCTGAAAACTGCTGAAATCATATACCACTTCCCCTTTGTACATTCTCAGAGTACCTGAAAAACAGCAAGAATTTTGCTGTTTGGCTAAGCTTGTATTTAATTAAAGGAATAACAAAAATGACATGCTTTTGTGAATCCATCTGGGAATCACTTGGAAGAGAGTTCTTGTTACCAAGTGATTATCTAAAGGATATAAATACTGAATGAAGTAATGAAAACCCAGTACCAAACAAATGTCTTTATTTTAGTTGAAGGTCAATCTGACAAGTTAATTCTAAGTAATACTATGTGGACTGTGAATCAGGGTATAACTGGCTCTTCATGAAGTCTCTTGTGCAGAAAATTTACCCACTGAGATTGTTGAAAGCCTTTTTGAAAGTCTGGATCACTTCCAAGGGTCCTATGACAAAAGCAATAGCATTTGAGCTACCACAAAAGGATAGATCTCAATTCAAGACAATGATAAAACACCATAATGTGACATAGTTACACATAAAAAACAAGACCTCTTTTATTTTAGAGGAATATAAGCAGTCTTGAGGACTGGGGTTTAGCTCAGTTTGTAGAGCATTGCTCCTTATGCTTGGAGGAAACTGGGTTTGATCCCCAGCACCACAAAAACGGGGGAAGGGTGTGACAATCCACTCCCAAAGCAATCCTGAAATAATCAGCCAGTGAAAACCCTATGAGGGTTGCTATGAGTTGGATCTGACTGGAGGGCACCTAACAACAACAACAAGCAGTCTTGAGTATATGTTTATTTTATATGTAACATATTTAATCTTTTCATAAGCATTTATTGGCTACTGTACTGGGCACTGATAATGCAAGATGGACACATCCACTCTCTTCTGGGCTCACTCTTCACTGTGCTTTCAACTGTTTCTTATTTAATGTAGTTTCTATTTCCTGCATCACTCTGCTTCTCCTACTATGGATGTATTCTGGCTTCTTACCAGTCTACTTTTGAATCTAGCCAGCAGATTGAGTTTTAACCATCATCCATTGATTGAGGTAACAGATAAAGAGTAGAACTGCCAATTCTCCAAATCAGGGAATTACATGTTTACTAACTAAACTAAATCTCAATTAAATTATATTATAAATGTTATAGGTTAGATCTAAATTTTCCCCTAAGGTCATATGTTTGGGTCCCAGCTGATGGTGCTCTTTATGGAAGTTATGGGAACTTTGGGAGGTGAGAGTCTAGCTTTATGGAAGTGGCCTTTGGTAGTTTATACCTAAACCCGTGGTTCTAGTTGCTCCCTGCTCCTGATCTGCCATGCTGTGACCTTGTCTAGCATGGGCCCTTCCTTCCTTCCTTCACCACAGTTACCCTGCTACCACACCATATGCTGCCCTGACACATGGATGGAAATCCTCTAACCATGAGTTTCCAATAAATCTCTCCCCCTCATAAGTTTTTTTGGTTGATTTTTCTGTCATAGCAACATACCATTTGACTAATACAGAAAATTAAAACTGGACCATGGGGTCAAAGCTATGCAGAAACTTGACCATATGGTTATTAGGATGTTGGGACTTGTTTGCAGGAGGAATTTGGAAAGCTTTGGAAATACAGTCAAGAGAATCCATTGAATGCCGTAAGCAGAGCTGGAAGGGAAGTTTTGGTGAGAGTTCGGAAGACCAGAAGGCCATCACCAAGAGAAGTGCAGATAGGAATCACAGGGTTTCTGTGGAAAATGAGGACTCTATTGGACATTGGACTAGGGGCAATTCATGTTACATTCTAGTAAAGAGTTTGTCTATGGTTTGTTCATATCCTACAAGTTTGACTAAGGCCAAATTCAAAAGAAACAGACTAATTAACTAAATATCACAAAGACATCAAGATATAGGGAATGTGTCATGGTTGCTGCTTACTGCTTTTAGCCAGATTTAAGAAGAAAAAAGTAGGGTAAAAGGCACAGCAGAAAGATTTGAAGAATTTATAGTTTAAAGAAGGAAAAAACTGTGGTTTGTCCAAGGCTATTGCACACATGGCTGGCTGGGGCTAGGAGGCCTTAATGGTTAAAGAGAAAAGCCAAAGTAAGGGGGAGCTTTAATTTTTTCTCTGGGACAATAGAAATCCCTTTGGTCACAGAAAGAGTGGTCAGATCATTTCCATCTAAGACTTCAGGCTGTAAAACTAAAAACCCACTTGAAAGGAGAGTATCTGAAAAGCAAATGCCTTCAGGATACTTCATTACAAAGGAGCTGCCCAGGGAAGTGGTTTCTTGGCCTTGACACACAGAGGCCACAGCTATACCTGTGGTTCAATAGGGCAAAGCTACCTCTCAAGCTGGCAGTACATCTTGATGTCATCCATGTGGTGAGGGTTTTACTGGTATGCACAATGCAAGAGTTAAGGGGTTATGAAGACTGCCACCAAAGTTCCAGAAGATAGTCTGCAAGGTCGGCAAGGCCAGCCAATGTATACGAGGGTCAGCTGTTCTGCAGAGAGCCTCTGATGGGCTGATGGATGAAGTTTTGAGGGTGGAGCCTAAGCAGCAATGGAGAGCCCAGGCTATTGAAGATGCCAGCATCAAGAAATGCTTGCCAAGGGAAGCTGCTGGCAAGAACTGGGGACATCCTGAGGATCATGTGTTCTGCAAATGGCAGAGCCATGGGGCCAGAGCTGCTGAAGCCTATTTGAGCCCAGAACATGCCAGATGCCTGATGCCAGGTGATGTTGCATATGCCAGATGCCAGATCTGAATTGACAGGATTTGTTCATCCAGCTGGATAATGGTCTTGCTGTGGGCCAATCTTTCCTATCTGTGCCCCCATTCTTCCTTTTTGAAGTGGGAATGCTTGCTCTGTGCCATTGTATATTGGAAATATGTAACCTGTGTTTTTTTGCGTTGCAAAAGCTCACAGCTAAGTTGGCCTTGAGTTTCAGTGGAGACTTTGGACTTTGATTTCTGAACATATATGAGACTATTAAGAATTCAAGGACTCTTAACGTTGGCCTGAGTGCATTTGCAATATGAGGTGGCCATGACCTTTGAGGGCCAGGAAAGAGTATTATGGTTTAAATCTAAATGTCCTCCCAAGGTCATGTGCTTGAATGTTTGGTACCCAGTTGATGGCACTCTTTATAGAGCTGATGGGAACTTTGTGGCTAGGGTTTAGCTTAGTTGGTAGAGTGCTTTCTCTACATGTTCTGAGGCCCTGGGTTTGATCCCCAGCACTTCAAAAAATGGGAGAAGGACCTGGTAGCCCACTCCCTAAAGAATCAGCCACCAAAAACCCTATGAATACCAAAGAAGCACTGACATAGTGTTGAGCATGGTACCATGTGGGCGAGTATTTTGTTCTGTTGTACATACAGTTGCTATGAGTTGGACCCCACTCATTGGCACCTAACAACAACAACAATAGGAGCTTTACAATGTAGGATTCTAGCTTTGTGGAACTGGTTCCCTGGGAGAGTGCCTTTGGAAGTTTTTACATGAACCCACAGATATGGTCTCTCCCTGCTCCTGATCTGCCATAGTGTGACAGCATTTTCCACAGGTCCTGCTGCTACCATACTTGCCCTGCTGCCACACCACATGCCTGCCCTGCCTCTATGAACATAAATCCTCTAACCATGATCTAATATTCCAATAAACCTCTCCCTTTGTAAGTTTGTTTCAGTCTGTTTCTGTCTCACAGCAAAGTACTACCTGACCAATAAACTAGGTATGTTTATTTTTCACTTACATTGAGCCTATATTATGTTTATAATTTTGAAATAGAAACTGTTGGTAAATATTCTCCATCTTCTTCCTCAAGTGTTCTTTTAAAAATTGATGGAAAAAAATCCTGAGTCCATAATATTCCCTCCTAGTAAGTTTCATGTTATTTTAGCTCATTGCCCAAGCATGCTAGGATCTTTATGGGTATTTACTTGGACCTCTGATAGGATGACTTTTCTGTGGCTGCTGCAGAATTTGCAGATCTAATTAACTTGGCTTTTTTATTCAATCCAGTGACAAATTGTAAAAATGGACATATGAGAACCTTGTCCTATTCCACTATTGACTTTTCAAGTTGTCTTCCTCAGTGACTGATACATTGCATTAATCAACACTCTTGGAATAAAATTTTTCAAATAAACAAGCTTTTAACTAATTGAGCTATAACTGAGTCTGCACTTTTCAATCTTATCCATGAGATTTATGTGTGACATACTTACATTTGTTGCTGACAATTTGGATATCTTCTATAGGCTAGGTTTTAGCTCAGTTGGAGAATGCTGCTCTGCACTCTCTGAGGTCCCAGGTTTAAACCCCACACTGCAAAAACAGGAGAAGGATGTGGAAATCCACTTCTGAAGCAATCCCAAAACAATCAAGCACTGAAAACCCTATGAGGGTTCCTATGAGTTAGACACAACTCCACAGCTCCTGACAACAACAACAACCTAATCTAGTCAATAATCCTGTCTTATTACAAATAAGCCCATGAAACTATTTTTTATGCCTCTGTATTTGTTTATGTTAATGTCCAGTTTCTTTGGTTAATGGCTTTACTGAATCTTCTTTCATAGTCCCTTGTAAAATTTTGTTGGGAACAGATATAAAATTTGTATTACTTAATATTAATCCTATATCTACTTTTGAAAAACACTGTGATGCCATTGTTATATCTAAACTCACCCACCACTTATTTCCATATCCAGAATCTGAATTGTATCTGCAAGTTTACTCAGTATTTTTTTTAAATTTTATTTTAGCGTATTTTACGTACCTAATGCTATCTTGGGCTAGGGATTAGCTCGGTTAATAATGTGCTGCTCTACACCCTCTGAGGCCCTGGATTCAATCCCCTGCACCACCAAAAAATTGGAGAAGGACCTGGAAGCTCACTCCTGAAAGAATTAGCCATCAAAAACCCTATGAATAGCAGAGAAGCACTGGCACAGTACCAGGCCTGGCACAGTGTCAGAGAGTGTTTTGTTCTGTTGTACATAGGGTACACTATGAGTTAGAACAAACTCAAGGGCACCTAACAATAACAACAACAATGTTATCTTATTTCTCATGTCCACTGGATTCTAAATATCTCTCTTTCTCCCTCTGTAGAAGTTTAAAAAGGTTTCTATATGGCAGAACTTTTTTCTCTGATTAATAAAAATAGGAAGAAAAAAAGACACTGAAAATAAGCTGAGTAGTCTGACTGATTACTTTATACAAACTGCCCAAATGATTGTACTCAGGCTGTGTTTGGTTTTGTTCCAATGTTGTTTCATAAAGCCATATGTTTTTCCTTATTCTATAATCATACGCATAGAAGCTGAGCCATGTTTTCGAAGACATTCTTTCTTCTGTTTTTCTTTCTGATATTTTAAATTGTAACTTTCAAAATATGAGTTCAAATGAAAGCTCCATCTGAAACTCATCTTGCTTCTTTAGAAGCCTGGCTATTTTCTGTCAATTCAGAGTAATTTGTGATTGTACTAATTTAGAACATCTCATCCCTGTTGAAAATTATTCCACATAAAAGCTGCTCAGTATTATGCTATATCTACTTTCTCTATGGAATTTGGGAAATAAGGGAGTCTTATTTGGTTATACTCAAAATCTTCCTTATTACTATAATTTCTTCTCTCTGTAATTTTTTTGCTTAGTACATTTCAATTTTATTATTTCTCTTATTGTTTCCAAGTAATACATGCATATGTTGTTGTTGTTGTTGTTGTTTTTAGGTATCATCAAGTTGATGTCCTATTCACAGCGACCCTATATATAACAGGTGAAACACTATTGTCAGTGCTTCTCTGCTACTCATAGGGTTTTCAATGGCTGATTGGTTTTTGGGAGTGGTTCATCAGGTCCTTCTCCCAAGCCTACAGTGCCTGGTGTTCCCAGGTGGTCTCCCATCCAAGTACCAACCAGGTCTGACCCTGCTTATCTTTCTGAGATCTGATGGGATAGGATGCCATAGTGGTATTGCTGCAGACATAAAATGATTTATAATATTTCATCATCCTATACCATCTCCAGTCTTGCTACTGAGAAGCAAGCATCTTTAGGAGCTCCAACAGTAATTCTTTTGTAGTCATATCTAGAACTTTAGATAATATAGTGATATTTCTTTATCCAACAAAGTTGTGGTTCTCTTATGAATAAGAATTAGCTAATTTCAAGTACCCTCATCTACCTGCCTCATGATGGTCTTAATTTTATTAGTTATATTATGATTTGAGTTGTCATTGCTTCATGTTATACTTTAAATAGAATTATCTACATATCTAGATCTAACGACTTCAGAAGTAATCCCTTCAACTGAAGTTATTGGCACTCCACCTCTTCTTCCACATCTTCTTCACTTTCACCTTCCCAATTCTGTCAAGTATAGGCTTTATTTTCACAATGGAAACCCCAATAACATTTTATGTTCCATTTGTAAGCCATAATTAAATATTAATTTTTTAAAACCAATGAACAGCTTTTACATTATTATAGCTGCATATCTACTGTCCAAGGAAGGACAACATGAATGTCAATCTCTACACATCCAGTTCCACATACCCAGGACCACTGCAGAACAATGTTTCTTCAATCCCACTTAATTGTAATTTTTATATATTTTCTGGCCTCAAATCATGCTAGATTTCACTTTGTTTCATAAATTCATCATGGTTTTTTAGTATAGGCCTTTATTTTTCTTAGAATTTCTCATTTTCCTACATTTTCCTGGTTGAGAGGATACATATATGATCCTCAGCATAATATTAAGAATCCTCAGTTTTCTATTTATCCCATTAATTGGAATTCATCTCATTCTTTTTAAAGACATTTTTCTTAGTGCCCATTGGCTTTATGATATAATTTGAATCAAGTACAGACAGATAGTTCTGCTATTTGTTTTGCTGCATTCCTCATTAGTTACATTATTTCTCTTCCTCAAGTTTTTTTACTTTTGTTTTCCTAGAGTACAACATCAGGAAATTTCCTCAGTGATGGTGCATCAAAAATGAGCTTCTTTACTTTTGCAAGAATATCATATTTACTTTGCATGCACTATTGGGTACCAGTTTTATCAGGGACAGAGTTATAGGTTAACTGTTTACAAATTGTCAGTCAGTAGAATGTCAATTGCTTTCTAGGTTTTATTCTCTCTCTCTCTCTCAAATTTTAGGAATTTCACTTATTCTAGGTGTTTTGAAATTTCACAGGGATATATATATATATATGTATTTATATATACAGTGTCACATGTGTGCTATATATATGTGAGATTTTATCACTTATCTTTCTATGCACTCTATGGATCATTTTATTTTGCTTACATTTTTAAAAACCAAACAAGATAATTTATGGCATTCCTTTTCATTTTTTGCTTTGCCTTTTTATTTATCATATATTAAAATTCGCTTTACTATATAGTCCTATGAGTTTTGATAAAAATATAAACAAGACAAAATGGATTAAAAACTATTTTGCTGTCACCAACACTGAGTAGTTTCTTTGTAGTTAACTTTTTTATCTGTTTGCAACCCCTGATGTTCCTCTTTCATGCAGGAGTTTTTTGTTTATTTGTTTGGTCATTCAGTTGGTTTAGTTTTTTCTTTCTTTGTTTGTTTGTTTGGTTTGGTGTTTTGTTTGTTTGTTTTGTGAGACTAGGTCTTGCCATGCCACCCAGGCGAGCTTTGAACTCACAGTCCTCCTGCCTCAGCCTCCCGAATGCTGAGACTGTAGTTCACCACAACACAGGACCTGGAGGCTTAAAATATAAATAGAATTATTGGGGAGTATTTTGAATCTAACTTCTTTCACTTAGAAGGATGTCTTTGAGATTTACCTGTGTTAGGTTATCACTACTTTATTTTATTACTGAGTAGTATTCCACTGTATAGATGAACCACAGTTTGTTCATATTTCTAGTTTTGGATAATTGTGGGAAAAATAGCTGTGAGCATTCATATATAGGTTATATGAACATAGGATTTTGTTTCACTTAGATAGATACCTAGGAGGAGGTTTGTCCTGTATATGTAAGTATATATTTTAATATATATGAAACAGCTACACTCTTTCTAAAGGCTGAAACTTTTGGCATTACTACTACCCATGCATGAAAATTCCATTTGCTGTGCTTCCTTCCCAGCATTTATTTTTCTGCACTGTTTTAAACCTTAAGAATTCTCTTGGTATCACATTATGATCTTAACTTTCATTTCTCTAATGACTAATGATATCAAACCATTGTTGCTGTTAGGTGCTGTTAGGTGCCATCAAGTCGGTGTCCCACTCATAGCAACCCTACATGCAACAGGCAAAACAGTGCTTGTTAGTGCTTCTCTTAGATTCATAGGTTTTTCAATGGCTGATTGCTTTTTGGGCATGGGCTGCTGGGTCCTTCTCCCAAGCCTATAGCACCTGTTATTCCCAGGCGGTCTCCCATCCAAGTACTAACTAGGCCTAACTCTGTTTAGCTTCTGAGATCTGATGGGATTGGACCCCACAGTGCTATGGCTGCAGGCATTGAACCATTATTCACAGGCTAATTTACCATCTGAGTATCTTTAGTGAAGTGTCTCTTCATATATTTCACCCAGTTTGTACCTAGGCAATTTCTTTTCTTATTCCTGAGTTTAGAATGTTCTTCATATGTTCTACACACAGTTCTTTTGTCAGCTACATATTGTGCAACAATTCTCTCCAAGGCTATGCCTTGTGTTTTCATTTGTTTAACAATGTATCTCATAGAGCAAAAGATTTAGTTCTGCACAGTTTTCTCCCTCTTCCGCATCTCAAGGGCCAGAATGAAGAGTAATGTGCCCCTGGCCATTACTGTGGAGACACAGTGCTCTAGTTCTCCCATACACTGTGGCTAAAGTTCTTTAGAGAAGAGGGCCGGGAGTCTTTTTCTGAGGAGTTTATCACCTAATGCTGCTATTGCAACTTCCAGGCTCTTCATTCATCATATGCTTGTTTTGTCTCCTCTCCCTTCTTTATTCTTACTAAATGCATTGCACATGATAATTCAGAGCTTCTTTGAATCCATTGCATCTGCCAACCCTGTTTTATTATAGAAACTGTCTTACTGATATCACCAACAAGTGTTTAGCACACTGAAGAAAAGAGTCCCAGACTGGGGGATACCATCACACAAAAAAATTTAAAACAGTGTTGACAGAGAACATCCAAGCATTCTGTGAAGAAAACATGAAATTCATTTCTAATGGTAAAATAGTACTGCCTTTGTAAGAGGGTAACCCAGGAAGCAAGAAGACAATAGAGTTTTGACCTTCAATTCCTATGTGAATATGAAAAAAATAATAATTTTAATGCTTCATATCATTACAACCACAAAATCTGAATGGATCAAAGAAATAAATATAAAACATAAAACTATGAATACTTCTAGAAGACAATCTAAGAGAAAACTATGGGCCCCTTTTATTAAGTGAATCCTCCTATGAAACTAAAGCACACTCCATAAAGAAAAGTAAACTGGACTTCAACAAAACTAAATCTTGTAGGCCAAATGCTTTGGCAAACATTTATAATCCCAGTGACTCAGGAAACTGAGGCAGGAAGATCACGACTTTGAGGCCAGAGGCAGCCTGTGTAACTTAATGAGTCCGTGTCTCAAGATCAAAAATTAAAAAGGGAGCTGGGGTACAGCTCAGTGGTTGAGAACTTGCAAAGTATACACAATGTCCTGGGTTCAGCCCCAAAGTACCACCTCAAAAGAAAAGAAAAATAAAAAGAAAGTGGCAAGAATGATGGGATAAGTGTGTTAGAAGCCAAGGGGAGTATTCTGAAAGGAATTGATGACAGTATGTCTTTTACTCTAATTTTAAAAATTTAAACATGCACTGTATTTTTTATCATACCTCAGACATCCAACACAAGAATTGTGGTGAAGTCTATATTCTCTGAAGTTCTTTTTGTGACCATTTCATTAGTCTTAACTTAGAATATTATCAAACAGAAAGAAGAAAAGGAAATTGGATGTAATGTCAGGAGGTTTCATCTTAATTTAATACCTTAAATAATTACAAAGAGCAAAAGTCTATGTTACTGGTTTCAGACTTAATTGGAACAGATGCTTAAGAGTCTAAATAGTCCAGGCGTCAAAGAACAAACAGGGAAAAGATGGTACCCTCTTAAAAGTATAATGCACTCTACTTCATTAGTATTTGAAAGCAGAATCTTTATAATTTTTAATTTGTAGCTGAATACATAAAAACACAAAGTCATACATATTTATGGGGTACAGCATTATGTTTTAATACATGCATACATTATGTAATATTTAAATCAGGCTAAAAGTATCTACCTCCTCAAACATTTAATATTTTTGGGGGAAAAACTTTCAAAATCCTTTCTTTTCTATCCGTGAAAAAAGGATGAAATCCTGTCATTTGCAGCAACATGAATGGGGCTGAAGATCATTACATTCTGTGAAACAAGCCAGAAACAGAAAATCAAGTGCCACAGAATCTTTTGCACAGAGATCAATTCCTCCACTTGTTGCTGTTGTTTGGTGTCGTCAAGTGTCAAATCAGGTCCAACTCATAGTGACCCTATATGCAACAGAATAAAACACTCCCCGATTCTGTGTCAGCATAGGATCTTTTTATGTTTAAACCTGTTGTTGCAGATGCTGTGTCAATCCATCTAGTGTAGGGTTTTCCTTTTTTTAACTGACCCACCACTCTCCAAAACATGATGTCCTTCTCCAGGGATTCATCTCTCCTGAATACATGTCCAAAATACGTAAGATACAGTCTAGCCATCCTTGCTTCCAAGGAGCACTCTGGTGACACTTCTAGGACAGACCTGTTCGTTCTTTTGATAATCCATGGTATCACTCAATATTCGTCTCCAGTACCATAATTCCAAAGCATCAATTCTTCTCCTGTCTCCCTTATTCAACCTCCAGCTTTCACAACCATATGATGTGACTGAAAATACTATGAATTGAGTCAGACACGTCTTCGTCTTCAATGTGACATTTTTACTTTTTAACATTTTCAAGAGGTCTTTCACCCCATCTTTTCACAAAGCAATGTGTCTTTTGATTTCTTGACTGCTGGTTCCATGGGTATTGATTCTAGAACCAATTAAAGCAAAATTGTGGGTAACCTCAATCTTTTCTCTATTCATCAAGAAGTTGCTTACTGATCCAGCTGTAAGGATTTTGGTTCTGTTGATGTTGAGGTGCAATCCATACTGAAGGCTGTGTTCTTTGATGTTCATCAATAATTGATTCAAATCCTCTTTGCTTTCAACAAGCAGAATTGTGTCATCTACATAACACAAGTTGTTAATGAGTCTTCCTCCAATCATGATGCCCTATTCTTCTTCATAAAGTCTAGCTTCTAGGATTATTTACTCAGCACTGTGATTGAAGAGGTACGGTGGAAGGATTCATCCCTGACACACACCATTCTTGACTTTAAACCAGACTTTAAACCCGTGTTTCTTTGTTCTGTTTGAACAACTACCTCCTCGTCTACATATAGATTTCTCATGAGGACAATTAAATGCTCTGGTATTCCTATTCTTCTCGGTGTTATCCATAATTTGTTATGATCCACACAGTCAAATAACTTTGCATAGTCAATAAAATATAGACATCTTTCTGGTATTCTCTCCTTTTGGCTACTATCCGTTTGACATCAACAATGATATCCCTGGTTTCATGCCCTCTTCGGAATCCTACTTGATTTTCTGGCAGTTCCCTGTCAATATACTGTTGCAGTTGCTTTCAAATGATCTTTAGCAAAATTATGCTTGTGAATGATATTAATATCATTAGATAATTCTTACATTCAATTGGATCCTCTTTCTTGGGAACAGGCAAAAATATGGATCAGTTGGCCTGGTAGCTGTTTTCCAAATCTCTTGGCATGAACAAGTGAGCACCTCCAGTGCTCCATCTGTTTGTTGAAACATATGTATTGGTATTCCATCAATTTCTGGAGCCTTGTGTTTTGCCAGTTCCTCCAAGGCAACTACCACTTCTTCCTTTAGTACTATTGTTCCTGGCCATATGCAACCTCTTGAAATGATTGGTCATCTACAAATTCTTTTTGGTATAAGGACTCTGTATATTCCTTCTATCTTCTTTTATTGTCTCCTGCTTAATTTAATGCCTTTACTGTAGAACTCTTTGGTATTCCACTCAAGTCCTGAAATTTTTCTTCAATTCTTTAAGCTTAAGTAAAACAGAGCATGTTCTTCCCTTTTGGTTTTCTATCACTAGCTCTTTGCTTATGCCATTATGATTTTATTTTGTCTTCTTGAGATGCCCTTTGAAATCTTCTGCTTAATTTCTTATCTTCATCATGGGAATAATTAAATAAGAGTCACCAAATTTCCAGTAAACTATCAAAGTGGAGCCTACCTCACATAGATTATAATCCTGTCACTTCAAAGTTGACATCTCTATTGAATTATTCACTCTTTCCAAAATAACCCTTTTATAGGTTTTTCATATATAAAATTATGCCTTGTGTCATAGTAAGCAGTTCCTATTTCTAACTTTCCTTCTAGAATGAAAATTCTGTGAGGTCAAAGATTAAATCTCACACTTCTGTGTTCCCTTCTGTATCTAGTACAGGATAGTTTTATACATATAAGATGTTCAAAGAATCTAGGTAAAACTAAATATTTGTGGTAAAATAGAATGTTCTCCAACACAGGGTTTTGAAAAGATACATGACTACAGATCTAAGACAGATTTAATTATCAATTAACTCATTAAGCCTTTCCAAAGATATTTATTTTGAAACTATTAGGTGTCAGCATTCTATAAGATGCTTAGGGATATAGCTATAAAAAATGGATGCAGATGGTGTAGTCAATGCCCTCATAGAGTTTGCATTCAAGGTTGGGTCCAGGACTTAATTGCCTTACTTGTAGTGCTGCACCTGATGTAAATATGCCCCAGGGAATTTAGCCCCATCCCACCCCACTTTCAATTCCTGACAATTATAGACCCATACCCAGGACTCCCATGAGTATGATTCTTGTTTGGTTGCTGACAGAAGTCAGAGTATCTGATTGCTAGTATTTATCTTACCTTCTTTTACCTTAAAGTACAATGTGTAAGGCAAAAAAAAAAAATCACTAGATTGGATTAACAACAGAGAAAACTGCAGAAAGAGATTGGTGTATTTGGAGCTAGCACAATAGATACTGAATAAAAATTAAAAAAAAAACAGGAACAAAAGCTGGAAAAAATGAACAGACCATTAGTGAATTTTAGGACAAACAAAATAGCAAAATATTTGGATTCTCTAAAAATATGAAGGGGCAAGGACTTTATAAATGGAAAAAATAATGCTGAAAATATCCATAACAAAAACACACATCCATGCAATACAAATAATTCTAAAAACAAGCATGAATAAATCTCCACAACAGCATAGCATATTTACATTTCCCTTTGTAAAAGGAAAATCTGAAATACAAACGAACAAACAAAATATGAGAAAATAGATACAATAAGCTGATAGGGAGAAAGAGAAGAATGACTGCAGATATATTGGAAGAAACAATGCAAGTCAGAAATGAGTGGAGCAATGAGTTTTTAACAATGAATGAAAACCTGCTGATCTAGAATTCTATACCCTGAAAAAATATCTTTCAAAAATAAAATGAAGATTTTTTTCAGACATACAAAAGTTGAATGAATTTATCACCATTCATTCTTTACTAAAAGAATACTTAACAAACGCTTTCCTAGCTAAAAAAATTATAGTAGGAAATAACTCATATCTCAATAAATAAGTGAAGACCATGAGAAATAATAGCTGCATGAGTAAATACACAGAACTATTTTCCTGTTATTTTCATGTCTTTAAGAGATATGGACTGTTTGAGTCCCAAACAATAACAGTTGATTGTGGAACTTATAGTATAGATAAAATCCAATGTTTGGCAACAACTACACAAACAGGTGGAGAAATTGAAGTTTCCTATTATAAGGTTCTTGACTATACATAAAATAGTATAAGATCACTTATAGGCACACAGTGATAAGTTAAAAGTGGATAGTATAAACTTTAAAGCAACAACTAAAATAGCATACCAGTGTATATAACTAATAAGTCAAAGAAGAATATAAAAGTGAGTCATAAAAGTATTAAAATAATCCAAAGAAAAGTAGAAAAAGAATAAGTAAATTTCAGACAAATAGAAGAGAACTGCCAATATTGTCATAAAAATTTAATAAAAACTACACAAGCTAGCAATTGAAGGAAATCCTCAGCCTGATAAAGGGGACATATGAAAAACTGTGGCTTATACTAAAACCTGGGGCTGGGATTGAGCTCAGTTGGTAGAATGCCATTCTGTGCACTCTGAGGCCTAAGGTTAGATCCTCAGCAGTGCAAAAATGGGAGAAGGACTGGGTAACACACTCCCAGAACAATCTTGAAACAACCAGCCACTGAAAACCCTGTGAATAACAGAGAAACACTGAAAATAGTGTTGGGCATGGCACAGTGTTGGGCAGTATTTCATTCTGTTGTACATAGAGTCGCTATGAGTCAGACCCAACTTGATGGCACCTAAGAACAACATATTACATTCTATGATGAAAAAATAAATCTTTCCTTATTAAGTTCAGAAACCTGTTGAGGATGTGTTTTCTCACCACTTCTACTCAATGTTATACTGTAGTTTGTAGAATGAGATGCTTATTAGAATATGTAAAATTAAAATGGTTGAATATACTGAATATTGGTAAAGATGTGGAGGAATGTTAATTCTTATACAATGATTGTGGAGATATAAGGTGAATAAAACATGTTGCAAAAGAGTGTCTGTTTCTTGAAATTAAACACATATTTATCATTGGCCAAGCAGTCACTCTCCTGGATATTTACCTCAGAGAACAAAAGCTTTTGCTCATACAAAGACTAGCACACAAATGTTTATAAAAGCTTATTCTGTAATATCCAAATACTGGAAATATCAACATATTAGTAGATAAACAAATTATAATAATACACAAAATAGAAAACTACTCAGAAATTAAAAGGAGGGAATTATCAATATTAATACATGCACTAATGGACTGAATGAAGTAAGCCAGAGAGAAAAAAGTACATCCTATATGATTCCATTTAAAGTTTTATAAACTTTAAAATAATTATGTCAGTCATACTTCCAATTGCTGTAACCAAATACTCGAGAGAAATAATCTAAAGGAAGAAGTATTTATTTTGGCTCATGGTTTCAGAGGTTATAGTCCATGACCTGTTGGCTGCATGTTTTCTGGGCTGTAGTGAGGCAGAACATCATGGCAGAGAGGTATGGCAGAGCAAGGTCACTCACTTTATGGCAGCCAGGAACACAGAGAGAATGGTAGAGAATTCCTGTACTGGTACACTTTTTCCTTCACCCTTCATTCCCTTTTGTTGTAAGGGGAGAGGAGAGAGAGGGAAATGCCTGCACCTGTGAGCTTCTTCCTTTGTTTTTCATTCCCTTTTAATCTATCCAGCCCTCATCCTATTAGATGGTGCTTCTCACAATCAGAGTGGGTCTTTCCTCCTTAGATAATAATCTTTGGAGATGCTCTTGCAGACATGCCCAGAAATGTGCTTTCCTAAACTCCTAGGAATCTCTTAGTCCAATCAAATTGACAATGAAGATTAATCATCATCATAATATACAGGAACAAGAGGTAGAGTGGAGTTTTCAGGGAAAGGGGGATTTTGGGAAAGGGTGGGATGGAGAAAGGAAGAAGGAAAGTTTTGGGGATGATGGGTATGTTCATTAATGTTGACTGTGGTGATGGTTTAATGAGTGTGTGTGTATGTGTGTACACACACATGTATATTAAATATATATTTATACTCACTATGTATTATATTTTAGGGAGAAGGAACTGGCAAAACACTCCCAAAACTATCCACCACTGAAAACTCTATGGATAGCAGAAAAGCACTGACAGTAGTGTCGAGCATGGCACAGTGTCAGAGAGTGTTTCATCTGTTGTACATATGGTTGCTATGAGTCAGACCTGACTCCACGGCACCTAACAACAATAACAAAATATCATAATTTATCATTTTCTCATATGCAGTTTATATCAATTAAATTGTAACAAAGTTATTTAACAAAATTATAAAGTTCTACACCATTTCAATGTTGTGTACAAAAAATTGCCTTTTTTGTTGCTAACACACCATAATTATTAGGTATGATAACCCATTTTAGGGTTATAGTTTACAGAGAATGTCAGCATTTCTTAAACTAATTAGGGATTTAGTTCAGTTGGTAGAGTGCTGCGCTGCAGTCTCTGAGGTCCCGAGTTCAATTCCCAGCACCGCAAAAATGGGAGAAGGACCTGGCAATCCACTCCCAAGGCAATCCCGAAATGCTCAGCCATTGATAACCCTATGAGGGTCACTATGAGTCGGATACCGACTCGATGGCACCTAACAAAAACAACAACCCACACAAATGGTCTTTGGCTTTTGTGGTTTCTCAAATTTTATTTCAGATTTTTATAGTTTATTCATTATTTATGATTTTAGATATTAATATTTCTGTCTCTTGATTTATTACTTCAAATCTCTCATCTAAGTGCGACCTTTATTATTCGGTTGTTAAACGTTAAAGATTATAGTAGAGGTGTTGCAAAAACACAAACCTTAAGACCAATAAACACAGGTTCAGATTCTGATTCTGTCATTTACTAGTGTTGAATCTTAGAAAGTTTGTATGAAATCAAGCATCATTTTCCCTATTATGAGTGAGACTACCAATGTCTGATTCATAGATTTGGTGGGGCAAATAAATAAAGTACTGAATATGCAACATCAAGTATATAATAGACAATCCAAAATGTTTTCACTCTTTTCATCACTGTATGAGAATAATTAGCTCTATAGCTAATAGCCCCTTAAATCTATAGTTATAACCACCAAACACAGTTATGCATTCATAACTGTAAGGTTATCTAGGAAAGCACATTTCTTGTGTACCCGAGAAGTAGTGGAAATTAAGCTTGGGTGAACAACTAGCACAGTTCTGCCACATTTCCTGTATAAATGAAGAATAAAAGTCTAAGGAACATTCAGATGAGATTTAGCATTATACCTTCAGTAATACCCATTTGTTGTGCCAAACCTATGTTAGGGCTATATTTTACAGAGCGCAGGTTGCTGGCATGTGAATTCGTACTATGATTGTTATTTCTATAAACACCAATGTTTAAAAATTGATCATTATCATCATTGTGGACATCATGATCACCTACCATTTCTTGAATATCAACTTGCTAAAAAATATTGAACTATGCATTCTACCAGTATTATTTCATCTTTAGATTGCATCTTTAATTTCTACTTTAGAATGGTGAATTCTTAGGGACAGAAGACATAGTTTGCTTTTTCTCCTTCAAGTCCTTTGGTAATGAATAGAACGAAATCAGACTATGACTAGCAATTTTGAAAGAATGAATAGAAACAAAGTCTCTTAAGTAAACCTGAGGAAATCTACCTCAGTCTTTCTGGTGTCTCAGACATGAATGCACACTCACTATATTTTTAATGTGTCTTGAAAATGTGTTAGTATTGATGTATCAAAACTAAGGATACATATCTGGAAGCTATGTTTCTAAGAATTCAATAAATTATATCTTCTGACAAATTTGGATTTATAAGAGTGTATTTTATTCACAGAATTCTTTGTGTGTTCCTTTCCCAGCTATTCAAGCAATCATTACAAATTCACTGCTGAGTCACCCTGAGCTTTCAGGGCTGGGATTTAGCTCACTTAGTAGAGTGCTGCTCTGCAGTCTCTGAGGTCCCAGGTGTGATTCCCAGCACCACACATACACATAAAAAGGGGGGGGGGAGGATGTGGCAATCTATATTCAAGGTAATCCCAAAACAATCAGCTGTTGAAAACCCTATGATTGTTGCTATGAGTTGACAAGACTCCACTGCACCTAACAACAACACACGTATTCTTTTACTGAAAAGAAAGGTGTTTTCCTTTTAAATCTGCTTTAAACAATCATGGAAACAAACTAAAATATTACACTAGTGTGCCATTGCTCATTGCTAGCTTAATTGTTGGTTTATGCTAATTTCAGGTCATTTCTAATATTAGGAATTGTTCCTTAATCTAGATTCTCTCTAATGAGAGTCATTTAAAATGACATTTTCTCCCTGACAGATTGATAATATGTACAGCTTACTTGGGAAACTTAAATGTGAACTGAAGTTGAAAAGCATGGGCAGTCAAATTAAGAATAATATAAAAAAGATTATTAAGATTCATAATGAAATTTTTATTCTTTTCAGCAGTCCGGACATACTGCATGCAAAATTAAAGGTCAAATCCTAATCCTATTATTTGTTTTAAAATAATGTTACTTAAAGTAGTCTGTCAAAACCCCCATGTCACTGGAGAAATTAGAATACTACATAATTGTAAGAGATTTCTTGAATGGATTAAATGTCTAACTAAATTAAAATGCTTAAAGGAGAATTCTCAAATATCATGCTTCTTGACACAAAATTCTGGCACATGTTCCATCTCCAAATTTATTCAATAATACGCTAATTTGTATTTGTTAATTATCAGGATATTCTTGATTTTTTCTCACCCCTTTGCTACTTTCTATGCTGGTTTTGAGTTCTTGGAGCCCTTTGTATTTGTTCTTATCCAGAAGTTGTTGTTTTCTTCCAGTTAAAATTATTTTAATAAAGTTTTCATCCTCTATTGCAAAATGTGAAAAGTCCACTCAAATGAATTATTTTTCTAATTTAATGAAGAAAGAGCTAGATTATGAAAAGTTTTGCATGTCATAACTAAGGTTTTCAATTTTATCTTGAAGATAAGACTGACTACCTAAAAAGTTTTAGGCAATAGAGTAAAATATACAACTCATTGTTTTAGAACATTGATAAAACTTGGAGACTAATTAGATGTAGTGATAATGTGGAAGGAAGAGTCTCAGAATGACTTCCACATTTCTGGCTTCAGTATCTTCACATGGAATCTAATTATGACAAGTGACATGAAAAATTATTGTTGTATTTCAGCTATAAGAACTTTCACAGTATATGATGGAACCAACAATCATCAGTGGAAAGATGTGCAAAAGTGTTAATACCAGATGTATTATTACCATGTGTCTCATGATACTGAATTTGTGGTATGTATATGTTTCTTTCAGGTGGAGTTAGTACTTATGCAGAAATGCTAGTTTGAAATTCAGCCTCAGTCAGTCTCATCTTCTAAAATTCAGCAACTCAGGGGAGGGAATAGAAAAAAAGAAAACCAGGATACAATGAAATCATTAAAGTTTCTAATGAAGGTTTTGGAAAAATCAATTATCAATAGCCTAAAGTTACACATAAAAATCAAGGAAATAGGAACTATACAAGGTCCTCTTGTTGGGACAATTAGACAACTTCTTTTATCAGAACAAAGTCATATTGCAATAGGCAAGATTCAAGGCACATTCCAGTGGGTGGGAGAGAAGAGTAAATGGGGGTGGGAGGACTATGACAATCAGAGGAGACAGTTACAGAGATTAATTTATAGGCAAGAATGACAGAGAATAAGAGGTATGACAGAAGCTAACCCATTTTATTCCAGGATTAATATTTTTTGTTAAAACAATTATTTATTTTAAATTAATGTATAATATGAACTTCATATGGCATTTTCATATAATTTTATTTTGTGATTTGCTCCTGTTCACCTCCTTTTTCCCCCCCTTGTTACTCCCTCCCACATCTTGCTTTGCCCTCTCTCCCAGATCACCCCTATTTTACTTTCAAGTCTCATACACATATACTTTGTTTTGCTTTCCAATCTAGCTTCCACATATGAGAGAGGACATGAGTATTTGACTTTCTGAGTCTGGCTCATTTCATTTAGTATGATTCTCTCCAGTTCCATTCATTTTCCTACAAATGACATAATTTTGTTCTTTTTAGTGGCTAAGTAAAATTCCATTGTGTATATATACCACATTTTCTTTATCCACTACTATGGACACCTAGGATGATTCCACATCTTGGCTAGTGGGATGTCGGGGGTTTGTCTCAGACCCGGCTGAGGACAGAGCCTTGCTCTGACACCAGATGGGTATTGGGAATACTCAGGACCAGGATGATGGAATGGCCACAGGCACCAAAGAAGGACCTTGGGAGACCTTCTCTAGTTCAGGGAACAGGAAAGTTTTATTGGATTGCTCCCTCAAAGAGGGACAACCAGCAAGCAGCCCTTTGCCAGTGGCAGTTGAAGGCCAGCAGCATAAAATTCTGTTGCTTTAATGGTGTTACAGCTAGCAAGGCTACAGCTCAGATGGTATCTGGAAGACTTTTGCAACTCGCCTTCTCTACCCTCCTCCTTCCCAGGGATGGGAGGAATTGAGGGGTGCTTCGTGGCTTGCTAGTAGACTTTGGTGCTTCGGGGCCCCTGGGCTTGACTTGCTGGCTTGATTGTAGTCTGCCACAGGATTGGGGAGCACTGGATCAAGGTGATGGGGTCCAGAAAGCAAGTGGAGAACAACAAAGGGTGAAGGTGGGGGTCCAGGAGCATGTTTATATAGGCTTCTGGAAGACGGTGTATATTGGGAGCAGCCAATCAGGGTGCATTCCTGGTAGGTGGAACAGTTATTCAAGTAGGGTGATTTGGGGATGCACATTGGATTGGTGGGTAAGGTGTGTAGGGGTCCAATCATATAGATTCCTTTAGGAGCCAATCAGGAGGCTTGGGGTGACCAGTCAGGGTAGAGGTGGGACAGGGTCTAGCTGGTCAGGGGCAATCTTTGCCCACATGATGGGAGCAGGTAGAAATGAGTGACTAGAATGTGGCCTGTGGCCACCCAGAGGTCAGTCCCTCAGGCTGGCCAGAGAGACCCTGGTTAGGGGGTGCCTTTTAGGAATCCCCAATACTGGGAATTATGCTGCAATGAACAGGGAAGTGCAGGTGTCTCTATGGTGTATTGGCTGAGATTCCTTTGAGTATATACCTAGGATCTTATGGTAGCTCTATTTTTAGTTTTCTGAGAAACCTCCATACTGATTTCCATATGGCTGTACTAATTTATATTCCCATTAGCAGGGTATATAGGTTCCTTTTTCTCCACATCCTCACCAGAATTTGTTGTTGCTTGTTTTGCCAATACTCACCATTCAAGATGGAATCTTAATGTAGTTTTTTATTTTATTTATTTTATTTTTATTTTTTATTGGGCATTTTTAATGTACACCTTAATGTGATTCATTCTGACATGTTTTTCATTGTGGCATTTCCATATATGCATTTTGATGTACATTATTCATATAGGCTCCCCCTTACCCTCTTGTATGCTTCCCCCCCACCCTCCCCATCTAAGTCTTCTCTATCATTTACTTGGTAATATTTTTCTATATGTCCTTGGGTTCCAGTTCTGTTTAAGAGAGAAACTTTTCCTATACTGAACTTTGTTATTATCTTGTCAGAACAATTGCATGCATTTTCTAGACCATTTATATTGACACCATTCTTAGTTTTTTTTTTTTTTCTGTTTTATTTTGATTCGACCTTTGAATAGGATTTTTCCTTCTTATAATTTTGATTCAACTCCCACATATGAGTGAGAACATGTGGTGTTTCTCTTTCTGAGCTTGGGTTCATTCACTTATTAACGTAGTTTTGATTTGCATTTCCCTGATGACAGAGGATGTTCAGCATTTCCTTTATATATTATATATTTATAGGTCATTTGAACTTCTTTTGAAAACTGTTCAATTCACTTGCCCATTTAAATTAACTGAATTTTTTGGTATTTAATATTTTGAGTTGTTTACATATTCTATATTAATAATTAACCCCTGTCAGATGTGTAGTTGGCAAAGATTTTCTCCCATCCTGTGGGCCCTCTCTTTATTTTATTGTTTACTTTGCTGTATAGAAGCTTTTTATTTTCTTACAATCCCGTTTTTAAATTCTTTTCTTTTCTTTTCTTTCCCCCAATACTAGTGAGTTGAACTCAGGACCTCATGTGTGCTGTGCAAGTGCTCTACAACTGAGATACACCCCCAGCCTGTTTTATATCTTTTAGTTTGAGACAGGATCTCACTAAGTTGCACAGGCTGCCTCTAGCCTTGAACTCAAAATCCTGCCTCAGCATCCAAAGTCTCTGGGATTATAGGTGTGAGCCCCCACGCCCAACCCCATTTGCCATTTCTTGCTTCTATTTCCTGGGTTATTGCAATCTTTCTTGGAAAGTTGTTTCCTGTGCCTATATGTTGAAGTATTTTCCCTATGTTTTCTTCTAGTATTTTCAATGTTTCAGGTTTTGCATTTAGGTCTTTGATCCATTTTTAACTGATTTTTGTACACAGTGAGAGACAGAGATCTAGTTTCATTCTTCTACATGTGGAAGTAGTATTTTCGCAGACTATTTGTCGAAGAGTCTGTCTTCTCTCCACTTTATGTTACTGACATCTTTGTCAAAAATCAGGTCACCATAACTGCATGGGATTTTTTTTATGGATCCTCTATTTTATCCCATTGACATACATGTCCATTTTAATAATTTAACAAAACCCTAAGTGAAACATAAAGCAAAAATGTTTACTGAAAAGCATTTGAAACTAAAAAGATCATTGCTTTTCACCAGACTGCCTATTAAAAAGGAAAAAGCCTAGATAGAACATCTTCATTTGTCTCTCTTTAATTTTTTTTTTGTTTGTTTAGCATGAAAAAGGAAGTTCTCCATTTATAGGATGGGTTTCAAAATTTGGTTACAGGTTATGTAGTATTACATACACACTTTCATGAAATGATATTAAGATATATATTGACATGATAAAATATCCTCAAAGCAGTTCACATCAGTTGAGTCTCATAAACATTGATTATCAATTGAGAGACAATTACTATAGTGCATATTAGGGATCTAAAATAATAATGAAATCTCAAAGACATAACCTAGATAATCTGGAAATTCTAATAGAATGTGGCAAGAACTAAGATAGTGGTAAGTGTGATGAGCATTGGCAACACTTAATCTAATCTAATGATTTGGGCAGAAGGTTTATTGAATCCACTCTTGAAGGACAAATAAATATTACCCAGCTAAAGCAAATAGATAGCATTCAAGATAGAGAGACAAGTATGACAGAGTTACAGATGTATTAGAGCACATGTTACATATATGGTGTTATAAACAGAAGTTTGATTTACTGAAGCAAAATGTACAAATCACAGAAGCAAAGACTGAAGAAGAAGGTAAAAGCAAGTATATGAGGAACTTTGAATGTCACTATAAGGAGCTAAATTTTACTCTGTAAATAATAGTAGTTATTAAATACTTTAAGTAGTAGAATAACATAGTCAAAATTGCATTTTTACAAGACCACTTTTGCTGCATTGAAGAAAAGGCAAAACTTGAGAAAAGAGAAATAAATTAGGTGGATATTATAATAATCTTGAGGGGAGGTAACAAAAACCTGAAAGGACTATATTCTAGAAACAGAAATAAAGGAAGGAAGGATGGAAGACCTATCTAGATGGGGGAAGATGTCAACAGTGTTTGGTGATGGGTTAGAGGTCACTGGTGAGTACAGAAGTCTAATATAACTCATAGGTTTTTGGTGCTGGTGACTTGGTGGATGTTATTTCCATGATGGATATAATAGGAAGTGGAAAAATTTGGGAGTGGACAGTGCTCAGGCACAAATCTTAAACCTAGAATGGTCAAGACTGAAGGTATAGACCTGGAAATTATCATCATTTCAATGTTACTTTGTGCAAGGAGAATGGATGGGAATTCTCTCCTAAAATAAATTTGTATGTCTTTTATACTTACTATTCAAATGTCCCTTTGAGTTCTTCATTTGTAGCTTGCTTCATTTTTGTGGGATTTTTACCTGTTTGATCATGTGATGGTCTAGGCAGAGTGCCACTGTGTTGTTTCAACCAGAGAATTGGAAACTCCTTTACAGGAGCCCTATCTGCTCATGATTTCCAGCTTCCTATTCTTACCATCATGTTTGGTGATTCAGCCAACTTTGAATAAACTTCTCCAGAAGTAGATAAATTTTTCTGGTATTTTCTATAGTGAGGGCTCTCTTGCCACTTGCTACCAATAGTGTGCCTTTGGGTGCTCCCAAGCATCTGGTAGGCTGTCTATATTATTTCCTATGACTGCTATTACTGATTACTCAAACTTGGTGGCTTAAAGCAACACAAATTTAGCATTGTACAGCTCTAGGGGTCAGAAATCTAGAATCAGTGTAAGTGGGCTAGAATCAAGAGGCTAGCAGACCAGCATTCCTTTTGGAAACTTTAGGGGAGAATCATTTCCTTAACTTTTCTATCATCCAGAAACTACTCCCATTCCTTATGGCTGCCTTCTCCATCTTCAAAGTACATCATTCCAACCTCTGCCTCTATCATCCCATGTTTCTCTTCAGCCTTTGATTTTCTTGCCCTGTCTTTATAAGGACCCTTGTCCTTATAAGGACCTATCAGAGAAATAGATGATAATCTCTCCACTCAAGATTTTTAACTTAACCACATCTACAAAGTTCCTTTTGCAATGTAAGGTAACATTCACTGGTTCTGAGGATCAAGGCTTTTGGACATCTTTTCTTGGTCATTATTCAGCTACCACATTAGGACTGTAGAAAGGAATACATTGGTTTAGCCCTGGCTGGTAGAAGTCCTCACAGATACTCTGCTTCTTTAAATAAGGTAACCACCATATGATAGATATTTAAACATTTTAAATGCCTTAACAAAAACAAAAACAAAAAAAGAGTGACATCCTTTTTCTTTACTTAATATTGTTGTTTGTTTCCATGTAACTATAAGAATTACAATGTAAATTTCATATCCAGTCAAAATAACAGGCATTTATCATTTAAAAATTTCAATATCAAATCTTCCTTCCAATTAGCTCCCTTATCTTATTTTGAGGAATTACCTATTTCCAGTCATAGGTGCATTTAGAAGGGTGGTAAATCCAAGTGTCTGCCTTCCATCCTGGAAATTGAGGAATCAAATATTTCCTCTCCCCTCCCTGAATCAGCCACCCAGATGGTGTCTATATGAAGCCTAACCAGTCTAATGCTCAACCCTGTGATTTTAAATCTTGGACCAGTAATGAGAGGTTAAAAGAAACAATTGACATTTACTCTTAGTTGACTTTGCAGTGCCAAGCTAAACTGCTTCTGTCTTTCTTGCTTTCTAGCCTGCTAGTACTGCTACAAATGCTGTTTCTATTTCCATCACTGTTTTCCAGCCCTCTCTTTAGTTCTGGAAGCTTTCAATATCTTTTCAATACACTATTTTCCCTAGTAAGCCAAATTTTGGTTTTGTCACTTACAGTTACAGAGCCCTAAAAACAGTAGTATTATGTAGACATTATTGTTGCTGGATTAAATTTCTCATAAGAATTCTGTTAGAAAATTGGTTTTCTATTTCAAGTTATCTTATTCTCTCAAGTCATCAATTTGAGTTAGGACTTGATGATTATGCTACCTTCTTAATTATGCGATATTAAGAATTCTGAGGATTAAGCATATTTATAAATCTGAGAAGGAAATGTTGCCTTTTCCAAATTATAAACACTATTTTCACATGAGTATTTGTCTTTTCATGGAATCTGGTTGGAAGCTTAAGTGTCCCCATATAGCATTTCTTGAGTTAGCTGAGGTTATATTCAGAATGTTAGAGCATTTGTGATCATGGTACCCTAATGCTGAGAATTTGCCTACATTTAGCAGGTTAATGATTTTTCCTTCTTTAATGGAAAATCACTAAATGAAATTATGAAAAGAGATTATTTATCTGAGTCATATTTTTATATGGAAACTGTTTTTCACTTCTGTGCATTTTTAGAAGTGTTTTCTTTTTAAAAGGATGGTCTATTAATATTTATAATTAGCACAGAAAACAGATGCTAAATCTTGTACTGTAACTTTATGGGTACAATTACATAAAGAAGATTGTATACTTTTGAGCATAATGTTCTCTCTGGGAACTGTAGAACCAACTACTTTTTTCCATGAAGATGTCATTTCTTCTTTGGGTGGAGGGAAACAGCAAGATGGTGATTAGCCACGATTATTTTAGTTAATGTAATACATTATACTTAATGTAGTACTCAAGTGAGTAGAACAAGAGCACAATAAATACTTGATTGACTTGTTTCTCTCTTTGACCAACATTTCAGTTTCTCCTATTCACACTGTTATCCCTATCATTAATGTGGAGAAAAGTGGATCTTTCATATTTTCACTGTCGTGAAGGAGTCTGACTTCCAATGCCCCGTG
Source organism: Pedetes capensis (assembly GCA_007922755.1). Classification (NCBI taxonomy): domain Eukaryota; kingdom Metazoa; phylum Chordata; class Mammalia; order Rodentia; family Pedetidae; genus Pedetes; species Pedetes capensis. The sequence continues at coordinate 71,527 of VMDO01004704.1, forward strand.
GGGCAGATAGTGAAGGGGTTACTGAGGTCAGAAGACAGGAGGAAAAGAGATTCCTTTCTCTAATCTCCTTTAGTCTGCAGCCATACCACTATGGCCTCCTATTCCATCAGACCTGTGAAGCTAAGCAGGATCAGGTCTGGTTAGTACTTGGATGGGAGACCACTTGGGAACACCAGGTGCTGTAGGTTTGGGAGAGGGACCTGGCAACTCACTCCCAAAAAACAATCAGCCATTGAAATCCCTATGAATAGCAAAGAAGCACTGACAATAGTGTGCCCTCTGTCCTTTATGAGTTGGACACCCACTCGAAGGCACCTAACAATTGCCTTTAAGCCAAGACCAAGATGAAATAATAGGAAATATATTGTACAATCGAATCCACACCGCTTCCCAGGAGCTACCCTTATAGACATGAGGAAACTGAGTCTCCAATGAATAACTGAAGGTAGTGGTGTTGGGTTTGAAGTCAGTCTTTGTGAAGGGTGCAGATCTCCTCCCTCGTGAATACTTCAAAAGATCTACTATGAACCCAGAGGATGGAGAGGAGAGGTTTGCCAACCCTCTGCCTATCTCTCTGTGAGAGAAAAAGTGATGAGTTCCACCTTCAAACGATGAGATTGAGAACAACTGCGGGCCAAGCAGGGCAAAAGGTTTGATTCTCCACAGCTGCGCACCGGAACCGACAGGTCACGCCCACTAGCGGGTGGCCGCCTCTTTGCTCCAGCCTGGGGAGGCTAGGATTCCCCTCAGCTGCGGGCGTACCTCCCACCCGAAGCTCGAGTAGGCAGCACCCCTGGGGCCCAGAGGGCGTCCCGGAGTCACCGGCGCCTCCCCGCGGCCTGGGTGCACGTGCCAGGGCTGGGGCCCGAGCGAGCGGCCGCGCGGTAGCGGCTGGGGCGGGTGGGAGCTGCTGGCTCGGGGCCGCGGCCGCCGCCCGCCCGCCGGCTCCGGTGGTTGGGCGGAGGAAGCGCGGGACTCCTCCTCCCCACCGTATTAACATGCACTCAGGGGCGGGTGACCAGCCCAGCCTCGCCGCTCCAGCCCGCCGTGTCCCGGCGCTCAGCCTCCGCGCCAGAGGCGAGCGCTGCGCTCCGGGCGCCGCAATCCCGGGGCCGCGGACGCGCCGACACCTTCCGCCCGGGGGCAGCGGCGGTGTTGGCGGCGCGAGCGGCCGCAGCCGCCTCGGCGCCTCTCTTCGGTCCTTCCCGTCACCTCACTGAGAGCCGTCCCGGCGGAGGGGCCACCGCTCTCGTCCTCCCTCCGAGGCTCCTGGGACCGACGGACGGACGCAGCCGCGAGGGCCGGACTGCAGGCAGCGGCGAGGTAACGCGGGGCTGCGCCGCCGGGCTGGGGCGGGCGAGGCAGCGGCGGCGCCGGGGGTGGTGGCGCGCCGGTGGCTCCTGCCCGCTGCCCTCCGCGAGGTCGCCGCTGCTGTCACCCGCGGAGGGACTGCGGGCTGGGCTCGTCCCGGGCCCCGTGGGGACTCCAGGATCCCCGGGGCTGGCGTGCCTTTTCCAGGCGTGCGGTCCTGGCGGCTCCCCGCTCCCCGGGGAGCCCGGGAAAGGGACAGGTTTCTAATTGCGACAGGGTCCCCGCAGGGGGAGGGGAGGGGGCGAGGGCCCTGGTTTCCAGTCCTCGTCGCCTCCGCCCTCGAAGCACCTTGCCGGGGAGCAGGGGGCTGCTCGCGGCAGGCGACTTCTCGGCAGGCTCTTGGGGCGTTTGCGAAGCAAGTTGTTGCACTTGCCTTTTGGGTGACATTTTGGCATTGGCTGTGGAAAGCCACCCCTCCCTTGCGTGTGTGTGAGAGGGAGAGAGGGAGAGAGAGAGAGAGGGAGAGAGAGAAATAGAGGGAGAAAGAAAGCCAGAGAAAGAGACACGGAGAGGCTGAGAGATGCCGAGACACGGAGAGAGCGGCGCGGAAGACCGGACCCAAGGCCGTCACTGGGAGTCGCCCCCCGCCCGCGCGAGGCCCAGGCTACCTGCCCAAAAACCGCGAGGTGGGCGGTGAGGGCTGGTGTTCAGCGAATTGGAGGAGCCGGGCCGGAGCGCAGACGGAGCAGGCATCTCTCCGCCGGCCGGGAGAGCTAACGGGTTGCACTTTCGCCAAGGAGCGGCTGCAGCTGCGGGAGGGACCCGCGGGGGGCCTCGCGGCCAGGACGACCCTGCATTCAGGACTCGCAGAGGGCGAGCTGCTCCTGCCTGTCCGTGTGGCCGTTGCGGCCGTGGGAAGGGGCGCCCCGCGGCTCGGGGCGCGCGCTGGAGACCCTGGACGCCTGTGCCGAGCGCCGCGCCCGCGCTCGGCTGCTCCGCTCGCCCCTTACCCGGCCTGGAGCGCTGCGGAATTTTCTTTACCAGAAGCGGAAGGGCGGGCGGAGGGGAAGGGGCTGGAGTTGGCGAGGCGGCGAGCATTGGGGTGCCGTGGGGTGAGATGTTGCGTCTTTTGCGGATCGACCCATGCTAGACTCCCCACTCCTCGCTGGGAGAGGCAGACTGCTCCAGGCTATGCGAGGTGGATGCTCCCGCCTCCCGGCACAGCACGCGAAGTTATGGAATTACAACCAGGGAAGACACGTATAATAAAACTAACAATTAAAAACATCTTTAGTTTTTATGGTCTTCATGAATGGCTTCGTAGAAAATGGTGATGGACCAATCTAACGCGTAGACACTGAGATCAAGAACGCTTAGAACTAAGCGATTTTAGGACAAAGGCAAACATCTTGAGATACACACACACACACACACACACACACACACACACACACACACACGAACACACGCACCTTTTTTTTTTTTTTTTAATCAGCAAGGAGATGTCCCAAAAGGAATAGCCTTTTGACTGTTATTTATAGCGCAATTTCAGTCAGGAAACAACTTTCTGTTGGCCTAGGTCATTTTGCCTATACAGCAATACTCTTTATTCCAACTTGAATGGAAATGACATTCAGGGAAGAAGCATTACAAGGATGCTAGTTTATCCAATACCCAAAGAATAAAGTTTTCTTAAGTTTTTTTTAAAAGAAATTCAGTATATAAACAAATACTGAACATGCCTATGTACATGTATGAAATTTAAATGATTAGATTATAAATCCACCCTTGGCCCAGAAAATTAATACTTTGGCATGATACAAAGTTGATAGAAATCTGATGTCAACAGTTTTGTTCTTAATTTTGTAGGGATTTGGTAGTTCAAAGTTGCTAAGGGCACTATTTTGAAAAATTCCTAGTTCCACATCTGTTTTTTATTTTTAAGACTTGCTTAAGAGAAAACTTTAGTTACTGTATATGGGAAAAAGGAAATATTTAATGCATTTGCCTAGGTATTTAAAAACATACATATATCTCTCCATTTCTCGATGTAGTTATATTCTAAGTTTGCCAAATAAAATATTTTATCTAAAGCATAGGCAATACAAATATTGGCAACATGAACTATTATGATGTAATTTTCTGACAAAGCCCTTGAAATTATTTTCAATCAATTGTGCTTTTGGGGAATAATATGTGCATGAGTTTTCCCTGTAGGGAATTTTTATGATTTAGTATCTTTGATTTTTCCCTCAAGATAAATTTTGTTCTGACAGGACTAGAAACATGATAAATCATATTAGTGATTATTCAAAGCAAATGGAAACAAACCTTCTTCCCAAATTATTATGTAGCACCTACAATGAAATAGCTAAAACTTAACTGTGATGTTCTCCTGTCAAAATCTTTTAAGCTTAAGTGTCCTATTGAATCAAGTTTGGGCATAGAAACTACGTGTACTTTGACTCTGTTAGATGTGTGCCTTTGCTCCATATAGCCATCAAGGTAAAATTTTAAAATTAAAGCAGAAGAGGAGAATGTGCTTTACAAACTATTCATTTAGAGGTAGATAGCACAGGAATACGTTGAACTATGGCTTGAGAGAAATACCATAATTTTTAGCAACAACTCTTTTGGAAACAATTCAGTGTTTTAATTTTGCATACTATTTCAAATTCAGAAAGAATAGTACTATGCTAAAGCTGAGCACCTTGGCACATGATTGTAATCCCAGTGACTCAGGAGGTGGAGGCAGGAAGGTGGTGAGATCAAGGCCAGAGGCAGCAGGATCATGAGTTCAAGGTGAGAGACAGCCCGCAAAACTTAGCAAGACCCTGTATCAAGATTAAAAAAAAAAAAGTGCAGTTCAGTGGTAACACGCTTGCAAAAGTATGCCTTGAGGCCTTGGGTTCAACTCCCCAGTACTGCAAAAACAAAAAACAAACAAACAAAACAAAACAAAACAAAACCATAAAAAAAGATGATATCTAATGTGTAGTTCTATAGTGAAATTTCTATGATCAACTCAGATTCATGTTATGTTACCTTCATGATTATTCCCATTGGTTGTTTGACCCTTTATGAGAGGAGAGAGAATTGGTATCTTCTTAGGAAGCATCTAATTGGAAGATGTTTATGACATTTATGAAGATTTCATTTCTAGAAACATCTGTTTTGGTAATTTAAACAAATTATTTAGTTGTAACATTTTTTCCTGTTTTCCTTTAATAATTGGTTTTCCCCTCTTAAAATAAAACCATTAAAACAGGAAGGCTAACAGGACTCTTGAAAAACCCAGGCGGCACCTCCTATACTTATAATCTATGCCCAGGTCTATTGTATGTTGGTCTTTTTGTACATTTTGTTTATAATTCTAAAGAGACACTATCAAAAGTAGGCCTTTTGCTAGCATTGTAGACAAAGTTTTATGTTGCTGAGACCCTGGAATGTTCAAAAGTACCCCATGTTTTGTGCGTTTATTTTCAGAAGATCCTAAGTGTTTGCCATTCTCCATTTCCAAGAAAAGAATAGTTATAGTTTTCCCCCAAAAGACTTCCTCTCTGTTTTTAAAATCATGGAGAATTTTGGAGTCATAGCCTGACTCTTGTTACTGTCTCATGAAAGTGACTTTCTCTGGACTCTAGATTGTGGTCTATCAGGAATTGCCATAGGTGTTCCAGGGAAAGTCTAAAATATTTTACGACCACAAAGGAAGATTTAGAAATAGTCTTTTCCATTCATTTTAAACACTCATGGACCACTGGTTGTATGAAACACCAGGTACCAGTTACTTTTCTCAAACATATCTATTTGGCAACATATAAACCCACAGAGCAAGAATTGGGTGTAGATATAAGGAAGTTAAAAGGATGAATGGCTCCCCTTTGAGGTCCTCTGTTCTTTATTGTTTGCACAGTATTTGGTGTTGCATAGGTGTGTTTACGCAATAGTTTTATAGCTTTAATTCTAGTAAATGTTAGGGGGCATATATCTATTGGATGAGTAAGAAACTAGTGATACTTGCACCATTTGTTGACTTAAGATTTTCCCTGGTTGATATTTATTATTTTCTCCTTCCTGTAGAGGTTAATGATTTCTGGGGAACAAGTGACATCCCAATTAGGAAAAACAGCTCACATATAGGAAGACCCATTTGATATTTAGTTAAGATAAGAACCAGCATGGCTGGGATATGATTGCCCATTTTATGTTCAGTTGCAAAGCAGATATCTGTGCTCTGAATTCACTATGAAGATGCAAATTCACCCTCCTCTCTCTTCCTAGAATTTCCCAGCAACTGAACCATGCATTTTCATATTCACTTATAGCTTGCTCATCTGTTGCCATTGACAATTTCTCTATCTTCTCTCAGTGTTTTCTTGTCAGATTTGTAAGCAGCTACACAAAGGCAAGCCATAAAGTGTGTGATGTGGAACTGTCCAATCTTGCCAGGTTTCTTTAGTATTCAGCAGAGTGTTGAAGCCGTGGAGAAGCAATGAGAAGAGGAGGGATTGTGCTGTGAAGGGCTTATCTCCCCAGCCTTGCATGGGAATCTCTGCATCAGGAGGGCTCGGAGACATTTAAAGGCTCCCTCAGGCGGCTTGTGGGAAGGTCTCTCCAGGCGCATTTCCAGCTCTGCTGCCTTACTCTGTGACACGGTTTTGGCTAATTTGAAAACATCTGCTAGAGTAACCTCCCTGTTAATTCTACTACTGGCAAACATTTATGAATGTGTGATAGGTGGATTGGCATTAACCCTCACTCTAACCTCATGATTATACTCTTTCTCTGGAGACCTTTTCTTTCTTGGTTTCAATTTCAGTGGACACTCAGTGTGAAGTCTATTTCTAGACTAGAAATTTCCCTGCTAGCTATCACTGAGATTTCTTTACCAAACACATGCTGCGGTTTCGGAAGAAAATGGCATTTTGATCTTGTCTCAGACTTTGCAAACAACTCTTCTTTGATATGATTCATCACACTGCACTCGCAGGAAAGCAAGGCACATTCACTTCAAAGCTATTTTGCTGTAGACATTAACCCAGAAGGCAGGGTGACCTTCTCATTCTTTCCAACAGGGATGTACTTTCCCACTTAGAGTTGTGGAAGGACAGCAGGGGAATCTTGAAGCAATAACACCTTTGGAAATTTATTATGTGAGCCCTTGCCTAGGCAATTCTGATGAGACTCACTTGATTCTATAGCTTTTATGTAGCTACATAAGAACACTGGTTCTTATATCCTTCCCTCTTTCTGAGACCTCAACCGAAAAGTCATTTAATTAATGAAGCTCTCCAGTTGAACACAGTTTTTGCTCTTTATACTCTCCTCATGGTCCTTTTACAGTAAATAAAGATGCATTGTCTTGTGATGGTTTGATTGACTGCCTTTCCCAGTGTACTGTGCATTCCAGGGGATCAAGAACTAAATATAGTATGGTCACCAAATATCACTAATGCCTAGCAAAGCACCTGGCACTTCATAAGTGGTCAGTAAATATTGGCTGGTGTGAATGAATGTAAACACAAATGAGTGAAGGCAGATCTGTATTGCAACTGGGTAAGGGCCCTAACTCTGAGTGGATATAGTGTTCCCTGGCTTTTGCATGGTTCTCCTTGCAATTGCAAACTCTGCATTCTTTGGTCCTAGGAGTACTTGGATAATGCCTGGTAGACCCAGTGGATGCAAGCATGGCAAAAATGTGATGGCAATGCTGCATTTCCCAACTAGGGGCCTGCAACAACTGAGCTTTTGAAAACAACAAAGACAAAAACAAAACTCCCTTTCCTGTTCCTTCCTCTTTCTCCTCCTCACTCATAATAAACATATCAGCAGCCAGCCCACTGCACTCCACTTTTTCCCACCTTTTAAGACTAAGCAAAAGCTCCTTTGCCACTCCTTTGCTTATAAATCCAGGCACATTGTTCTTTGTCTCCACTGAATCTGATGCATATTTATACTCAGTTTTATCCTTCATGCTCTGTTGGTGTGCCTGCCTACTTCCTGGAGTCCAGAAGGTCAGTGGAGAGCAGAAACAGTGTCTGATATAGAGTTCACATATGGAAGGAAGCAAAATTTCATTGAGGACTGGAAGAATGAATTACATCATGGGGGTGAGAGACAAAAGCAGTGACTACAACTGACTTCTTTCTTGAGGCTGGTTTTGATATAGGCACCTAGCGGCAACCTGTGTGAGGGGGCTCTCATTTACAGAGGATATTGCACCTGAACCTTTCAAGTGATAGGAATCAGAGCTTTCTAGGAATTCCCATGATTTAAAAAAATACTAGTTTCTGACCAGGCATGGAGTATATTTTTTTTCCATTCTCTGCCTCTGGGATGCTTGAGGTAGGGAGATGGGCCAGTCCTGTGGATGGACTAAACTGCCACTTACACCCTGCTCCACATGCCAGGTCTGCTTATCCTAAAGTGGTCTGTGAGGAAAGATGAGAATCATGGGTGGGATATGGCCCATGCCTTTTAAAACTCTGATATGAAGTACTATCTCTAGATTTACACCTGTTATGGATAGAGTATTTTTCTTCTTTTTTTTTTTTCTCTTTTCTTTTCTTTCAGTGATAAAGGGTTGAACCCATGATTTCATGCATGTTAGTCCAATGCTTTACTGGGGGCTGCACCTCTAGTCCCTTTTTTATTGTTTATTTTGAAACAAGGTCTTGCTAAGTTGTGCAGCCTGCCTCTGGCCTCAAATTAAGGATGGTTCTACCTCAGCCTACTGAGTTGCTAGGATTACAGGTGTGCACTACAGTGTTTTGATAAAAATCCTGTAGGACCTAGATGATAGCTATCAGAGATGTGGTATGCATGTAGTCTTTATGGACAAAGAAAAATATTTATAGTATCTCCTGGATACTCATTACCCTGGGGAATACAGAAGTGCAAGACAAAGGCAGCTTAACATGTAGTCAGAAGGAATAGGGTTACGATGTAGGAAAAAGTAAGGTGTTATAATAGAAAGCTAAGTGCTCAAATATATGAGACCAGTCATACTTGTTTTGGGCTTTCCTAGGAGAGTGAGGATCCACAGAGAAAGAGATCATCATGAAATCCTTTCTAAAGAGAAAGGTCTTTTGTAGGATCTTCATGAGTGGTAAGAATTAAAAAGAAAGAAGGTATGATTTTCAGATAAGGTAAAACATTTACAAACGCCTAGAGCTGCAAGTGATTTTGGCATCTTCCTGGTCTGGGAGATGGTCCTCTATCTTCCTTGGTGCATCTTAATTAAACTTGGAGATGAATTTGATTTAGGAGGTTGGGGCACTGCTGACAGAGACAGAGTACAGAGGGTTTAATGGCTGGATGAGAACGTTTAGACTTTGGGAGCTGCTCAAGGATTTTAAATAGGCAGGGACTAGAAATGACCTCTTGGGCTGAAAGAAGTTGTTGTTGTTGTTAGGTGCCATCGAGTCAGTATCCGACTCATAGCGACCCTCTGTACAATAGGGGAAACACTATTGTCAGTGCTTCTCTGCTGTTCATAGGGTTTTCAATGGCAGATTGATTTTTGGGAGGGGGTTGCCAGGTCCTTCTCCTAAGCCTACAGCTTCTGGTGTTCGCAGGCGGTCTCCCATCCAGGTACTAACCAGGCCTGACCCTGCTTAGCTTCCGAGATCTGACGGGATCGGATGCCACAGGGCTACCGCTGCAGGCCTAATTCAGGTCCAACTCATAGCAACACTATGTACAGCAGAATGAAACACTCTCTGGTTGTGTGCCAGGCACAGGATCTTTTCTATGTTAAAGCCCATTATTGCACACACGGTATCAATCCATCTTGTGGAGAGTTTTCCTTTTTGTTTTTTTGTTGACCTGCCACCTTCCCAAACAGGATGTCCTTCCCCAGGGATTGGTCCCTCCTGACTACATGTCCCAAATACATAAGATGCAGTCTAGAAATCCTCGCTTCCAAGGAGCGCTCTGGTTGCAATTCTTCTAGGACAGATCTGTTGGTTCTTTGGGCAGTCCATGGGACATTAAATATTCATCTCTAGCACCATAATTCAAAAGCATCAATTCTTCTTCTGTCACCCTTGTAAAATGTCCAGCTTTCACAACCATATGATGAGACTGAAAATACCATGGCATGAGTCAGGTGCACCATCGTCTTCAATGTGACATCATTACTTTTCAATACTTTAAAGAGATCTTTTGCCATAGCTTTCCCCAAAGCAATGCATCTTTTGATTTCTTGACTGCTGCTTTCATGGGTGTTGACTGTAGAACCAAGTAAAGCAAAATTATGGATAACCTTAATCTTTTCTCTGTTCATCAAGAAGTTGCTTACTGACCCAGTTGTAAGAATTTTCGTTTTGTTGATGTTTAGTCGCAATCCATACTGAAGGCCATGTTCTTTGATCTTCATCAGTAAATGTTTCAAATCTTCACTTTCAGAAAACAGAGTTGTGTCATCTGTGTAATACAGGTTGTTAATGAGTCTTCCTTGAATCCTGATACTGCATTCTTCTTCATAAAGTCCAGCTTCTCTGATTATTTATTCAGCATAAAAATTGAAGAGAGATGGTGAGAGGATACAGCCCTGACACACATCTTTTTCGACTTTAAATCAAGTAGTGTTTCCTTGTTTGGTTCGAATGACTGGCTCCTGGTCCATGTACAGATTCCTCATGAGTATGATTAGGTGCTCTGGTATTCACATTCTTCTCAGTGTTATCCATAATTTGTTATGATCCACACAATCAAGTGCAGTCGATTTGCACAGTCGATAAAACATAGATGTCTTTTTGATATTCTCTCCTTTTGTCTAATATCCAGCTGACATCAACAGTGATGTCCCTGGTTCCCCGCCCTGTCCTGAATCTGGCTTGATTTTCCAGGAGTTCACTGTCTATATACTGCTGCAGTCACTTTTGAATGATCTTTAGTAAAATTTTGCTTGTGGGTAATCTTAATAATATTATTTGATAGTTCCCACATTCAGTTGGATTGTCTTTTTTGGGAATAGACACAAATATGGATCTCTTCCAGTCAGTTGGCCAGATACCTGTTTTCCAGATGTTTTGGCATAAACAAGTGAGCATCTCCAGTACTGCATCTATTTATTGAAACATCTCTATTGGAATTCGGTCAATTCCTGGAGCCTGTGTTTTGCCAACTCCCTCAAGGCAGCTTCATCCTTCAATGCCATCGGTTCCTTATATGCAACCTCTTGAAATGGCTGGTGATCTACCAACTTTTTTTTTTTTTTTGTATAATGACTGTATGTTCCTTCCATCTTCTTTTGATATTTCGTGCATCATTTCATATTTTCCCTATAGAATCTTTCACTATTGGCCTTGAGGCTTGAAATTTTTCTTTAATTCTTTAAGCTTGAGGAAAACAGAGCATGTTCTTGCCTTTTGATTTTCTGTCTCCAGCTCTTTGCACATGTCATTAAAATATTTGATTTTGTCTTCTTGAGTTGCCTTTTGAAATCTTCTGTTTAGTTCCTTAATTTCATCATGTCTTCCTTTTAGTTTAGCTTGTCAACATTTAAAAGCAAGTTTCAGAGTCTCTTTTAACATGTAATTTGGCCTTTTATTTTTTTTCCTGTCCTTTTAGTAACCTTTTGCTTTCCTCATGAATGATCTTTGTTGTCCTGCCACAACTTGCCTAGTCCTCTATCATTTGTGTCTCATGCCTCAAACCTGTTCTTGAGGTGGTCTCTGAACTCAGGTGGGATATATACTCAAGGTCATACCTTGGCTCTTGTACACTTATTCTGATTTTCTTCAGTTCCAGTTTGAACTTGCATACTGAACTATGTATTTATCCTTCCCCAAGCATTTCTATATAATTTGCTATGTATATATGGGTATCTAAATAAAATATATACAATTGTTTTGGTGTTTGGGGGCTATTTCAAAATAGTAACATGCTCTTTGTATTCTTTTTCACCTCACTTTCACGGTGCAGAATTTTGTTTATGTGTAGATCCTATTTATTCATTTTTGCTTCTACACAGTATTACATTGTATAGATCTATCATGATTGATGCATCAGTGTTTTGTTGATGGGTATTTAGGATATTACCAAGTAAGGCTTTTATGAACATTTATATTAACTTCCCTTGTGCTAACAAAGGAGAATTCTTAGGCTATCTCATTCAGGGTGGATTTGCAGGAGGGTGGTATTTGTACCTGCACATTTATTAGGTAATGTCAGATTGCCAAAAATGGTTGCAGCTATTTATATTCCCACCAGCAATCTGTAAGATCTCCTTTTGTTCCACATCCTTGCCAAAGTGATACATTTTATTTTTTGTTAATCTTTTAGATTCAAGATGACATCTCATCATAGTTGTAATTTGTTGTCCCTGAATGCTAATAATGTTGGCCATTTTCTCTTCATTACTAACATCTTGGTTTCTGTGTTTTTTTCATGCATGTTATCTCTCCCTGTCTTTTATTTAACTTATTAATTTGTAAATTATTTATATATTCTGGGTATTATTTTTTCTTTCCTCCTTTTAATATGCATTTCAATGAGTTTCACCCAAGTATTGGCTAGGCTTTTCATTTTTATGGTGTCCTTGGTAGAAAAGTTTGAAAGAGATAAAGTTTTGATTCCTGGTATAGCTTGTTTAAGAAATCTTTTCCTATTCTGAAATGATGAAGATTTTATCTTTTTATATCTCACAAACTACTAAAGTTTTATCTTCACAGTGAGTTCAAGACTTTCATATCTATCATTATTTTATAAAGCCTTAAATTACATTCCAAATTTGGGCAAAATGCATCTTTTATTGATCTTAATTTCTTCTTCATTAACTTGGAGTATGAGGTTGTTGGATTATATGAATTATGTTTCCAACAGACTTCAAGACTTCACTTAATGCTTGGAATATATAGAAGCCTCCTTGTGGGTGTTCTTGGACTCAGGCTCTCCTTCTGATTAAATTGCATCAAGATTTACTTCTTTGGGTTTTTTTTGTTGTTGTTTGGTTGGTTTTTTTTGTTGTTGTTGTTGTTTTGAGACAAGGTCTTACTGTATAGCCCAAGCGGCCTCAAACTAGCAATCCTCCTGCCCTCTGCCTCCTTAATGCTGGGATTCCAGACTGGTGCCACTACCACCACTATACCCAGCAAGATGTACTTTTCTAAAGAACTGTTAAAGTCATTGTGAGATTCTTCAAACTTTTTCCCCGAGACCCTCAAGAATGAGCACAGCAATCACATTCATTTTTAGTCCCCATCCCAGCACCGAGCATGTATGGGCCTGGGTGTGGTAGACCTTCAAAAGTATCCCTGGCACATATGCATGAAGGCACAACTGGCACCTGTACCATTTCTGAATTAAGCTTAATTAGACTTAATAAGATGTTGCATTAAAGTTCTCCACAATGACCACTCTTCTGGCCAGGACTGTGCTGTTGGCCAGTCTGTTCTCCTTGTTTGCTCCTTTACTTTTCATGTGTTTAAATTCCATGTGTGACAAATTATGAACTACTGATTCTCCTAGAGACCAGGACAAGTGGAGTGAGGGCTTGCTTCTTCCTTCCTGTCCCTCCATGGTGACTGACTTAACAATGAGCAAGGATTTCTTTTCAAATAATTGTTTTAAAGCCCAGCCAAATCTCATCTTTCACAATGAAACATTTTATGACTACTCTGGCCAAGAGTAAACTCTCCTCTAAATTCCATCTGTATTTATCTAGATAATTTATTTTATGATTTGCATATGTGAACACTCCTAGATTTTTTTAAGCTCCTTTAAGTGATGAATTAGCTTACATAGTATTTTGCGTCTCTCATAGGCCTAAACCTGATAACTAACAGCGTGGCTTTCAGTGGATAGCAGCTGCTTCCTTGATGACTGGTAATTAGTTATTGGAGATGGCATAAGCTGAGTGGAGATTTGGAGTGTGAGGTTTTTTGGATAAGGGATATTACTGGAACATATATGAGTTTGTAGTAACTGAACTATATTTCAATTATGTTGATTTTTAAGATGATATTGGATGTGTCCCATAAGCAACTTGGAAAATACTACACCTGAGCTTATGACATGATGAAATGTGATGTTAGTTAGGGAGTTGTCTGCTGGAGGTGAACAGCAAATTCACGATACTAGCAGTTGTTTCTATGATCCAGATTGGAAACGTTGCCTCCCTTCACAATCCTGGTTCTACTATCCCAACACATTTAACTTACTGAATGACTTTGGGCAAGTAAATTTTCCTGAGCCCAGTTTTCTCATCTGAAAAAGAAAAAGGATAATGAAATTTACATCTCATTGTTTTTAAGAGGATTAAATGAGCCAGCCTGTGTAAAGTATCTAGTTCAAAGCTGGACCCAGGATGAGCAATTAAACCATGCTCTTACTAACAATATATTTTATCTGTAAGAACTAATCAGCCAACTATCTTTTTACATCAAAGTAGTCCCAAATAATGAATTTAAAAATGACTTGTCTAGTCATGAAACATTTTCTTCTCCTACTAAAAATTCCCTAGATATTATTTCATATGCCTTTATTATCCAGTGACAGTGTCAGCAATTCGCTGAGCAGGTTTAATAATAGCTAGTATTTTTTGAGCACCATCATCCGTTATTCAGGCAGGATGTAGCTTTCCGTATTGCCTGTAGGCTGTAAGCATTGCATTTGGAGGGAACAGGGGGACCCCTGCTCCCCACAGCCCAGCCCTGTCTGACATGATACCATCTGCTGTAAGGAGAAATCAAAGTCATCATGAACTTTCCAAGGAGGACTTAATTGAGTTGATGAGAAGATATTCTCATGAAACAATTCAGTGCTCCTAAAGCAACACCCATGATGCAAATTTTAATCTACTCATAATGGAAATTTTAATTACCCACAATGTAAATTTTATTCTCCTAAGGTGACATGTTGTTGTTAGGTGCTGTCAAGTCGATATCCAACTCGTAGCGACCCTGTGTACAACAGGTGAAACACTATTGTCAGTGCTTCTCTGCTATTCATAGGATTTTCAGTGACGGATTGATTTTTGGGAGGGCTTGTAAGATCCTTCTCCCAAGGTGACATGAGGTATGGAGAAATGGAGAAAATGGGCAGAAAAAGACAGAGTGGTCCCTACCAGCAATGGGGGCTCTGAGTTAGTTGTGCACCGGCAGGTGGAGCACATTGTCTTCTGATTACCTTCCTTTGTTCTTTGCCACATGGGGCTCATCTTCTGCACCCCCTGTTGTATATTCAGCCAACTTAGTTTCTCTCCTTAGAAAAGGGGCTCTGCAGCTCAAAATATACACCAAGCAGAATGGGAACATGCTATGGGTTGATGAGGTAGGGAAAGTTCCCTTGGTTTTTCATGAAGGGAAATAGTTCTGGGCAGTCATGTCTAGATATTTTGGGGTTTTGGAGTTTTCATTACTTGTTGTAGTGAGCCAATATGTCATATCTTTACAGTTTACATTTAAAACTTCATAGAATAAAAACGTATATTTTCTCTCATGTCTTTATTATTTCAGGGCTCCTTTATGGGCAGAGATGTTGGCATACATAAAGTGGCTTGAGTTGCTCTGTAGAAGCCTCATAAATGCACATTTAGTGCCATCTGAATGTTGCCAATGTTAGTTTACAAATAGGCTGTGTTCCAAACATGTATTTATAAGGCGAATAGTTTGGGTCATGGAACAGCATCTCCTCATTGAAACTGCGCGGCATGAAGGCAGCTTAACTGCTAGAGTTGTGACTGATGTCTACAAACCCAATAGTATCATTCTAATGAAAACCATAAATTTAGGACCCTGTATCTATGAAAAAAATTAATTTTAAACTGTAACTAGGGGCATACACCACCCTTTCTGCTGCAGAATTTGGATTGTCCTGCTCTGCCAGTGCTTGGTGCTGTGTAATGTTCAGGCCTCCAGTAGGTCCCATTTGCCTTGATCCAGGACCAGAACCTAGGCAGGGGAAGAGGGAGCTAGCAGAGTTTCCACAAGACACTAAAAATTGGTAAACAACTACATCATACAAACCACTACTTCCTTTTTTTGAGTAAGGGAACTAAAATACAGTACCAAGATATGGTTATTTATGAGTTAGATTTCAGTAAGTTAGTGTTATAGGTATATCTTATTGAACTTAGGTAATTATTTTTAACCAAATCTTCCTTTTCCACGTATTTAAGATTTTAAAGATGCCCAGTATTGGAGGATGGCCATTACCAATTCATTCCTTCATTCATTTCACTTATTCATTCAATTGGGGATAATTTATTGATCAGCTACTTTGTACCACCTGTAGTGTACCTCTGTGGTGTCTGATCCTGTCAGATCTCAGAAGCTAAGCAGGGTTGGGCCTGGTTAGTCCTTAGATGGGCGACTGCCTGGGAATACCAGGTACTGTATGCTTGGGAGAAGGGGCAACCCACTTCCAAAAAACAATCAGTCATTAAATATCCTGTGATTAGCAGAGAAACACTATCAATAACATTTTGTCTGTTGTACTTAGGGTTGCTATGAGTTGGAAACTGACTTGATGGCACCTAACAACAACTTTGTACCAAACACTTTTCTAAGTGCTTTGAAGTTAGACTTGAATAACAGAAATGGCAAAGAACATGAAGTACGGCCTTGCAGAGAGAGCTACGGGCTTCTAATGGGAGAAAATATATATAGTTTTATTTTTAAAATGTTAGAGAAACATGACAGCTATGACAAAAAATAGGACCAGAATGGGAGATATTGGAGTTCTATGTTTAAAGAAATGAACATTTTTTCTTTGTTTTTAAAAAGTCAGACCTTCACTCAAAGTCCTAGCTTTAGGATCTGGAAAGCCTCTATAAGAAGTGTGGGGTTAGTTTTCTTGTTTTGTTGTTCTTTAGTCCTTTCTAACAGTGGTCTGTTGGTCACTCAGAGTATGCACTATGTTGCACTGTAGCTACTTATTTCTGGTTGTCAGTCTGCCACTAGATCATGAAATGTAGCATTTCCTACAAGCTTATATTTCAGTACAATAATAGTGTTTATATTTCATTAAGTGCTCACTATGCACTAAGCAGGGAGAAGGACCCGGCAACCCACTCCCAAAAATTCATCCACCATTGAAAACCCTATGGACAGCAGAGAAGCTACTGACAAAGTGTTTCATCTGTTGTACATAGGGTGGCTGTGAGTTGGATACTGACTCGATGGCACCTAACAAAAACATGTACTAAGCACATTATGTTAATAATCTTATATTCACACCAGCCTTCTGTAGAACGTGATACCATACTTTCCAGAGTGTATCCTCAGACCACAGAATTTATCACTGTTGGAGCTGGTAATTGAACTAGGGTCTGTAACAGGCTGTGCGCTCCCCTGCTGCCTAACTTATTGCTTGACATTGGCAGACAACATCCAAGGGCTGTCAAGTGAAATGGAAATCAAACTGTAATATTCCAAAATGGATAACTATCAGAAATGTGTCTCTAGCTGCCTACAAGGTTTATAGTCTTCTTGCTGTAAATTATTTCATTTCACAGTTTGGGTGGCCAAAGAGGTGGTTGTTGTTGTTGTGTGCTGTCGAGTCGGTATCCAACTCATAGCCACCCTCATAGGGTTTTCAATGGCTGACTGTTTCGGGATTGCCTTGGGAGTGGATTGCCAGGCCCTTCTCCCATTTTTGCGGTGCTGGGAATTGAACTCAGGACCTCAGAGACTGCAGCACAGTGCTCTACCAACTGAGCTAAATCCCAGCCCCAGCCCAAGAGGTAGTTATTTGGAAATTCTTAAAGAAAGGGTCTCTTCCCTTACTTTTTTCCTTAATTTCTTCTACCTATCCATCTGTTTCCATATATATCTTATGTGGAGAACATAATAGAAGCAAAATTAATTCTGTTAAAATGGTGAAATCACAAGCCTCTAGCCTGAAGGTATATATATGTATATTATATATTTTTATTTATATTTGAGTTTTGCCTTGGTTCTTGCTTATGTCTGCATCAATGGGTTCTTTCAAGGTGTGGGCTATTTTGATGGCATCAAGAACCAAATAAGTAAATAGGTTGCACTTGGCTTACTTTCTTCCTTCCACCTGTCTTCCCACTCATCAGAGAAATTTTGCATGACAGAGGTGAATCTCTATAGAACTTTCTAGGGATGTGACCATCTGCTTGCTCTGGGGAAACTCATCCTCTTCTTTCCAGGGAAGGATCTGTCAGCTGCAAGAGACACTTCAGCTCCCTGCCTCCCATGGAGTCATCTATTTAGGAGGATAAATGAACACATACCTCAAAGACAAAGAAGAACAAACAGATGAGGCCTTCGATAAGGATGCAACTTAGGAGAACACAATTAACAAACCTGGCACACCTTTTGCAGGGTTCAGACAAGAACTTCAGTGAAAAGGGAGAAAAAAGAAAAGGTATCAGATTGCCCACCTAACAAATACCTGAAAAGAAAGTGCTGGTTATCTCTAAGGATGCTTTGCAGTTCACTCTGAATTAATTAAAACCATCAATCTGTTTAGATAGACCTTGGTAAATCAACATTGTTACTCTTCATTCAAGATAAGAGCAAGATAATTCAACTGCTCCCCAAAATACTAGAGTGCTATGATAGTTTATTTTCAACTTTATTTTTTAAGAAAAGCAAAGTTGTGTATAAAATCATCCCTACCCCAATAAAGAAAAAATGGTACAGGATGTTTTGATCATGTAAATTAACAGAAGCTGAAGTGAAGAAGGGTTCATATAAACTCCAGAGAACAGTGAGTGTTCTTTATAATGTCCTTGTGGTCATTACAGTGTCACAGATTAAAAACAAATCATTTTGTGAATTAAATGTCATAAATATTTCTTTGTGTGTTTCTATAAAGATTATTTCTAATACTTTTGTGCTGTATCACTTTATATTCCTGACCCAAAATAAATTTGAATATTTAATTAAGTCAGCAGATAAACTAAGTGAATGTTCTAGACAGGTACTAGTAGAAATAATGTACTAATAATAATGCATTAATTTGTGAAAGACAAGAAATATATGACTGAAGGCTTTACCATTTTTCAATCTTTAAGTCTCCTATATTGAAATCCATGGGCTGGGATTTAGCTCAGGTGGTAGAGCGCTGCGCTGCAGTCTCTGAGATCCCGAGTTCAATTCCTAGCACCACAAAAATGGGAGAAGGGCCTGGCAATCCACTCCCAAGGCAATCCTGAAACAGTCAGCCCTTGAAAACCCTATGAGGGTCGCTATGAGTCGGATACCGACTCGACAGCACCTAACAACAACAACAACAACAATATTGAAATTCAAATTAAATTTATTTATATTGGGTATGTCCTGAAAATTAATTTGTATATACATGTACACAAATCAAAATATTTTATTAGAAATTATTTAACTGAAGTTAAATACTTCACACTATAGTCATGTGAGATGTAAAGATAATTAATACCTATTAATACTTTCTGAGATATTTTGTTCCATCTGCCTGGAATTTTGCCCCTTGCTCATCTTCCACTTCTCTGCACAGGACCCGTTCTTTCTCATTAATGCTTCTCTTTGTAAGGCAGTCCAACTTGTCCCCATTATTCCCATTCTCAGCTCTCTGTTTATTACACAGCTTCTTAATATATGTCCTAAGAATGCATATGAGATAACAAAGCAACAAATTTTAATGATTTAGATTTCTTTTTTCTTTCTTTCTCTCTATTTCTTTCTCTTTCTCTCTCACTTTCTTCCTCTTTCATTCTTTCTCTCTTCCTCTCTTCCTCTCTCTCTTTCTTTCTCTCTCTCTCTCCCTCCCTTCCCCCTTTCTTTCTCTTCAGGACTGGCGGATGGAACCCAGGGTCTTGAACATACAAGGCAAGTCCTCTACTACTGGGATACACCCCTAGCCCTATTATTTATTTAGAGAGAAGGTCTTGTTAATTTATGCAGGTTGCTTCTGACCTTGAACTAGTTTCAGCTTCTCTCTGGGATAACAGGCCTGCCCCATGGTGCCCAGCTCAGTGGTTTAAATTTCTTGCTTATAACACTTAGGCATGTTTTAACTTAAAGTGTTAACTAATCATTAGTTGAAGATGTTGGGTTGGAAGCCTTGATTTTAAGTGTGAGTCTGTGTGTATGCCAGGTCCTAATCAGTGCTGGGAATTTACTGTAACTTCTTTTTTCAGTGACCCCATAGACTAGTGAGGAAGAAAGAATAGGGTTCTGCCTATGAGGGTTGCAGTGTCTGAAGGGTAACAGAGAACTGTGAGAGGCCTAAGCAGGTCATTCAACTCAACTGGCAGAGTTTTTAGGGGTGAGGATCAGGATGTCAAAAGAATGTCAAGAATAGGAAGAACGTACACAGTGGATCTTCCTAGAGCCTTTTAAGTCAATTCATGCAAAGCTCCTCCTCTTCTGAACATTATGTTGCCCACAACAGTGTTCTGTTACATTGCTTGTAATGTGGTCTTTCTTGGAGTCTGAGTTCATCCAGGTATCAATTGGCAGATATAGCTAGGTAATTCTGAGGTTTCAATAAAATACTAGTGTTCTTCAAGGTATAATTTCAGATGAGAGTGGTGTTCCATGGAGGCTTCAGCTATTTAGGAAGTAAACACTAGAGTTATAAATCTTATGATTGTACTGATGAGCAGGACAGGGATCCAGCAGTTAACTTTTGAAATGCTGGCAAATTTCAGAAGGGAGCTTGCGTATATAAACTAGGTAGGTAGTAAGTGTACTGAGCAGAGCTCAAGCTAAACTGTAATTCCTTAGGATAAGCTCCAGGACCTGATGGTATATGAAACAGTGAAGAAATGAATGAGGAGAGTGAGGGTAATGGGGTGGGGTGGTGGGATAAGTGACTGAGCCCTAGAAGGAAGTCTGGGAGATTTTCACTTGTTTTCATTTGAAAAAAATTGGGCATACAAAGTGTCAAAGAAGGATTTGTAGAAGTTCTGTATTAGAGACTAGGTAAAAATCTGACTTCCAGAACTGCTACAGAAAACAGACTTCCTGACCTGTGTCAGAAAGTGGGAAGAATGATAGGATGAGTGTGTTTGAAGCCAGGGGGAGTATTTTGAGGGGAATTAATGGCAATGTATCTTTTACTATAATACATTTTTTAAAAAACTCAAACATTCACTGTATCTTTTAATCATACCTCATACACATGAGATTTGGGTGGAACCTAGGGGAGGTGTTATATAAATCATTCAAGAGTTCTGCAGAAGTTCTCAAGTTGTTTTTCTGATGAGGAAGGACAGTCCATTATTTGATGAAAAAATTAACCATAGTAAAATAAATACCTCTTCTACCCTTTTTATCTTAACATACCCTCCAAGTATATTAAGTGGGCAATTTAAAGATTGTAAGAAGCAAGTAGAAATGCCAGTTCAGTATACAATGCTTTTTAAAATCACATTGAATACACAAGGGAGTGAGCTTGGTAAATAAAGATCATACCACTATAATATACTACATGAATTATTATTAATTGATAAATTATTTAGTGATTCTGAAAAATACAAAAGAGGTCTACAATACTATCTCCACATATGAGTTTCTTGCTTGGCTAGTATGTTTCAAGACAATTATTATCCCCTTCAATAAATTTGCATGAAAAATCTTTGTCAAAGTAACGATCAGTCTATTCTTCATATAATTTCAGAAATGAATCAACTCATCTTTTTCTAGAACACTGTCATTCCTTTGCAACCTTATTGGATTTTCCTCTTGGTTACTTTATCATTGTTTTCGAAAACTTGTCTTGGAAGAATGAGTGGAGAAAACCAGTGTCTTCTTTCCAGTGTCACAGATTGCTGTGTTGTTTCCAAATGATAAATTAAACCATTTAGGATAGTTTGGAAATTACCAGTGATACTACCCAAATCTTTTATTGGCATAAATATGCCTCTGATTGAGTCTGCTTTACAGGAGTTGTAAATAATGGGCTGCAGTTCAGCATCACTGCTATTAGACTTCATTGCCCATAGGTTTAAAGAAAGACATAGACATTCTTTCAGAAAGTTGTCTTAATGAATCCAAAAAAGAATTCATCTGTCATCATTTAACTTTAGTTCCATGTTGTTGTTGTTGTTGTTGTTAGATGTCTTTGAGTTGAAGTCCGACTCATAGCGACAACCCTACATACAATAGGCGAAACAGTATTGTTAGGGCTTCTTTGCTATTAATATGGTTTTCAATGGCTGGTTGTTTTTTGGGAGTGGGTTGCTGGGTCCTTCTCCCAAGCTTACAGCACCTGGTGTTCCCAGGCAGTCTCCCATCCAAGTACTAATCAGGCCCAACCCTGTTTAGCTTCCCAAGATCTGACGGGATTGGACGCCACAGTGCTACTGCTACACATTGAATTATCTAGAGAACTTTAAAAAATATAGATGCCAGACACCATCCTAGACCTCCTCAGTGTGATGGGCTCAAACATAGGAGTTTATGAAGCTGTCTAGTGATTGTAGCTTGCATCCAGAGAGAAGAATCAATGACTTGTAACAGTAGTTCTCAAAGTGTGGTCCTTGGACCAGAAGCATCACTTCATCTAGGAACTGTTTCAAATGCAGATTCTCAGGACCATTTTCACACTTGTGGGGTGTGCACCTCCTGGTCCGGCACAGATGTTCAGATGGGCGGCGCCACCACGCACACAGATATTAAACATAATTCACTCGGGACCCTAGGGTGAGGGGCTCGGACTCCTGCGGCCCTCAAGATGCCAGCAGAGATAGGAGAAAGGAAAAGCCTCGGGTGCCTTTGCCATGTAGGGACAAATACAGCTCTTTATTTTTCTGCCCTTTATGAGGGTGGAAAGAAAACCCAAAGCGTACAGCTTTAAGTGCTAGCAGCACTTATACAGTCTCAAGGGCGGATGCTTCCATGTTGGTGGTCTTGGCAGAGATCGAGTTCTTTCCTTGTTGATGGTCGTGGGGAGAGTGTTCTTTCCTTACTGAAGGTCCAGGTGAGAGAGCAGAGAGAGCTGTTTCCTCATCAGTGGTCCAGGCAAAAAAGGGGTTGAGCTTACTTCATCAGTGGTTCAGAGGAGAAAAAGGGCAGGGGCGAGGTGCCACAGTGCAGCTCCTTATATAGCTAGCCCACAGAATGGCCTGAGCCAATCAGCTTTGAGCCCAATTGTCCAGTCAGGTTTGGGGGCTTTGTGAAGGGTTTTGTACAAATGTCCAATCAAGTTACTTTCATTTTCCCTGGATTTCTAATTTACAAATCAGATATTCAAAAGCCATTTTCCCAGTTTTGGGGTTTTTGCCAATTTCCTTCCAATTTCCCTCTACACACACTTACTGAATCAGAAACTCCAGGGAGGGGGTTGAGAAGTCAATGTTTTAACAAGTTATCATAAGAGAAAATAAAGCTTACAAGATCACTGATTATAGCAAGAGATCTGAACTAGTGTCTACCTAACATGATCACAATTGTTTTCTGAATCTGTTCTGACCCCTTGTTAAAGAACTATTTCTCTGAGCTTTTACCCTTCCCTTCACTACCAGAATCATCTTGAAAATTTTGAGCTTCATTGCTGATCATCCAGGCCACTTATCCATAGTCTACTGGATTTTAACCAGGGAACTTGTCTAGTTTGTGACAGCCATGTGTGCATCTACTTAGTTTTGAGCCCTTGACTCCTCCCTAAGCTCTTTGTGCATCTATGGCCTGTCCTCTTCTGTTCTGGTCCCATCTCCCTCCTGTATTTGTGACCTGCTGCAAACCTGGCTTTGTATTCTTTGCAGTTTAAGCTTCTCATATGCTGGGAAAGGGAAGTGAAAGAAAGAAGTCAGAACCTGGGCAGCTTTTATCTCTCCAGAATTACACTTTTGCTTTATTACTGTGATTAAAGAGTTATGAGTTTGTAGAACATCTGGAGCAGTTGCACTCAAATATACCAAAACTCTTTCCAAAGTTAAATAATGGATGCAGCTAAATCAGAGTAATTCTATATGAATATCCTTCATCCCTTGGTGTGGGGATTGAGTTATGGTTAATGTTGCTAACACTTCTGTTACCATTTTCCCTTATCTACTTCACTTTACTCTCTTTTCCAACTTGGATGTTTTCTATGATTCTAGGAATTGCCTTTCCTGACTTATTCCTTTACTTTTCATTTTGCCATAATATATTATTGAGAATATAATGCCAATACTATTGAGAATTTAATGCATGTACTTTATGTGACTATATTTTCTATTTCATCTGTTATCTTTGCAGTTGCTCTAGCCAGAGACTTGAGAGTTATCTTCTGCTTTTACTTCCTCAGGTTCATCAAATTTTACTGTCTGTCTGACTTTCTCTCACATAAACTTCCCTTCTGTGGCTCAGAATTTCTAGCCTTTCTGATATCTCAGATATATTTTTTTGCATATCCAAGAGCCCCTTCCTGCTTATTCAAAGTTCAGTTTCACCCTCCTCCAAACTCTTCTGAATTTGTACTTGAGAAATCATTTTGAAATGTTAGCTAAGTTCCCAGATCAACTTATTTGAAGTCAAGCCCTCCATGACCTGTAAGAGAAAGCTTCAAAATTTGTAGTATTTATCATTTGAAGTTTCTTATGACTTGAATTATGAATTATGGTGTTGGAGACAAATATTGAATATACCATGGACTGACCACCAAAAGGACCAGCAAATCTGTCCTAGAAGAAGTGCAACCAAAGTGCTCCATGGAAGCAAGGATGGCTAGACTGCATCTTAAGTATTTTGGACACATAGTAAGGAGGGATGAATCCCTGGAGAAGGACATCATGTTTCAGGGAGTGGCAGGTCAATGAAAAAAGAGGAAAACCCTCCACTAGGTGGATTGACACAATGTCTCAACAATGGGCTTAAACATAAATAAGATTTTGTGCCTGGCACAGAATTCAGGAGTGTTTTGTTTTGCTGTTGCTATGATTTGGACTCAACTTGATGGCACCTAACAACAACATGACTTGGTCAAATATAATTTTCCAACCTCAAGTGTGAACACTCCTCCTGTAGTTTCATGCTTTTGCCTGCTTTATTTGCCATTTTGTAAATAACACCATGTTTTATGATGTTTCTCTGACTTGCTCCTCTTGTGTCCTCTCCTTGTGATGTTCTTACTTCAGCTTTTGTATAATTTGAGAAAATCCAAGGAGAAAGAAGACTTGGGGAAGAAAGCTCAGAGAACAAAAAGTAGAGATTACAAAACAAAGCAGAAGAATAGAAAATGTAATATATCAGTTATCTTTGGCTCATAGCCAACCACTGGAATGCTTCACAATTTAAAGCTATTTTATTATGTTGATGGATTCAAGTATTCTGACAAGGCATCCCATTCTTGTTGGGGAGATACATGAAGATGAGAGTCTGATATTAAACAGCAGAAGAAAATGCTGTTGCATGGGGTGGAATGCTTTGGGAGTAAGGAACCGATTTCTAATTCACAAAATAGAATACAGGAGGGAGAAGGTTTTATGAAGAAGATAACTTTTGGGTTGGGTTTTGAAGGAAAACGCTCAAGTTCAAGTACTGAGTGAATAAATGAGAAGATACAACTATATAGATCACAGTGAATAATTTGTGATAGCTGAAATACAGGGTCCATGGTCACATATGGATGACAGAGGAGCTGAGGCACATAAACTGGGAGTTTGACTTTATTTATTATGCAGCAAAGAATTATTAATTTTTAAAAATAGAACTCTCTCATTTGGAGTCCATCCACACAGTGATGCAGGCATATTCTGGAAATGATTAAAGAAGGAGTATGTAAGAGTCTAGTATATGTGTATAGGGTTTTATATGTGCACAAAGGTTTTAGTGATGAAATTAGAGAATTCATGAATCAGTGCATCATTTCTCCAAATTCTGTAGTAAACTTTTAAAAGAGATTCTTTTTACTTTCTTATGACAAGAGTCATATAGTCATATCACCCTGGCATCTAATCTCATCAGATTTTGGAAGCCAAGTAGAATCGAGCCTTCTTAGTTCTTGGACGAGAGATTGCCTGGGAATAGTGGGTTTTGTAGGCTTGGGCAAAGGACCTGGCAGCCCATTCATGAAAGAATCAGCCGTTGGAAACCCTATACATAGCAGAGAAACACTGAGCTAGTGATGGACATGGCACAGTGTTGGGTAATGTTTCATTCTATTGTATATAGGGTTGCTATGACTCAGACCTGACTCAATGGCACCTAACAACAACATGACAAGTTCAAAGTCCATGAGAACTATTGTGTCTCCACTGTGTAGAAGCATGCCTACTATATTAATATTAGATAAATAAATGAAATGGAGAGGGTGTGTGTGTGTGTGTGTGTGTGTGTGTGTGTGTGTGCGCGCGCACGTGCCTCCAACAATGTATATATGTATTTCCCTCTAACTTCTTCAAAAATAAAGTTGTTGTGCCTGGGTAACCATTTTCTACAAGATAATGGAGAGCTTTTTTATTGATTAGTAGGACAAACAATAGGTCCCAAGAGTAAACATAAATTAGATAAAATTATGTTATGCTGGAACAGAAAATGTTCCCAAAGAGTATTAGTCCATTTCTGGCACCTTATTACAGATGAATACATTGGAGCATTAAATGACTTAGCCAGTTATTAAACTAACTACTTAAATATTGGCCTGAAGCTGTACCACTGTGGCATCTGATCCCATCAGATCTAAGAAGCTAAGCAGGATTGAGCTCAGTTAGTTCTTGGATGAGAGACAGCCTGGGAATACTGACTGCTATAGGCTTGTAAGAAGGACCTGCAACTCACTCCCCCAAGAAACAATCAGCCATTGAAAACCTTATGAAGAGCAAAGAAGCACTGACAAAGTGCCAGGCATAGCACAGTGTCAGGGAGTGTTTCATCTGTAAGTAGGCTTGCTATGAATTGGGCCCAACTCGGTGGCACCTAAATAGCAACAATAACTTAAATGTTGAAGGTGAGAGTAGGAGCAGGCTCTAGAATTCACACTGCTATTATTTTAGTTGGATAATATTGCATGCCACTTTGACTTGAAAGTCAAATATTAGCTTGGATTATGTGGGAAAAAATTCCATCTGGCTGCATTAAATTCCCAGATGGAGACCCTACCTTATCTGGCTGCTGAAAAATCTGAGGGTGAAAGAACTCAGGAAAGGAAAAGAAATTAATATTACAGTCTAGTTAAATAATCCAGTGTTTCTTTAAAAGGGTTTGGGTGGACTGATTGTACATTTGATTATTTTATTTTTGTGTGGCACTATGTGTTGGTCAGCTTGTCATGCTTTGGGGGCTTCAGTGTGGCTGTGATGCTGAAACCTATGCCACCTGTACTTCAGATATCAACAGGGTGAACAGGTTTCAGTTGAGCTTCCAGACTAAGACAGACTAGAGAGAAGGATCTGGCAGCCCACTCCCCAAACAATTAGCCATTGAGTATCCTATGAATAGTAAAGCACTGTCAAATATTGTGCCAGAGATTAAGCCCCTCAAGCTGGAAGGCATTCAAGAAACAACTGGAGAAGAGTTGCCTCCTCAAAATAGTCAACCTTAGTAATGGGAATGGACCTCCTTTTGTTGAGGTGGCATGACTCAAAATGAGGAGAAACAATGGCAACAACGTTGGACTCAAACATAAAAAGATCTGTGCGTGGCACAGTGTTTGGTAGTGTTTCATTCTGCTATACATAGGGTTGCTATGAGTTGGACCTGACTTGATGGCACCCAATACAAAGGAGTTGAACCCAAGGCATCACACATGCTTTGTAAGCACTGCACCACTGAGTTGCTCCCTCAGCCTATTTTTTACTTTTTGTTTTGAAACGTGGTCTTGTTAAGTTACTCAGGCTGCCTCTGACCTTAAACTTGTGGTCCTTCTGCCTCTGCCTCCCGAACCCCTAGGATTACAGGTATGTGCTTCTGCACCTGGCTTGATTAACTTCTTGAGGGCCTATTTTTGAGAATTAATTCAGGTAGACTAGATTTTACCTTAAAAGGCTCAGAGCCTTATAGGATACCTTGGGAGAAGGGAGGCAGGGACAATAGGTAATTGGTCAAAAGGTACAACGTTTCTGTTGGACAAGATGAGTCAGTTCCAGAGATCTGCTGTATAGCATGGTGACTGCAGTTAATAAAAATATATTGTGAGCAGGGTGTGGTGATGCATGCTGGTAATCCCAGTGACTTGGGAGGCAGAGGCAGGAGGATCGCAAGTTGGAGACCACAGGCAGTCTGCATAATTTAGCGAAACCTTATCTCATAAAGTTAAAAAAAGGGGGGGCTAGAGGTGCAGCTCAGTAGTCCAGCACTTGCAAAGCATGCAAACAGGAGGCCTTGGGCTCAACCCCCATTGTTGTTGTTGTTAGGTGCTGTCAAGTCATATCCGACTCATGGAGACCCTCAGAGGGTTTTCAATAGCTCTTTTGGGATTGCTTTGGGAGTGGATTGCCATGTCCTTCTCCTACTTTTCTGGTGCTAGGAATTGAACTCGAGATCTTAGAGACTGCAGAGCAGCTCTCTACCAACTGAGCTAAATCCCAGCCCAGCCAACCCCCAGTACCATACCAAAAAAAGAAAAGAAGAAAAATATATGTACTAGAAAACTATTAAGACAGCAGATCTTAAATATTCTCATTTCACACATCAATAACTATGTGAGGTGATAGGTATGGTAATTAGCTTGATGTGTTAACACTATCAAAACATCATGTTGTATACAGTAAATATATATAATCTTATTAAAAGTATCAAATTTGTTTCAAAATCTAGTTTCAGTTTTAAACTGGAGATTCTGGACAATTTTTTTCTCTAACTTAAAATTCTTTATGAGAGGTGGTTGTTGTTGTTGTTAGGTGCCATTGAGTCGTGTCTGACTCATAGTGACCCTATTAGGGTTTTCAATGGCTGTTTTTCAGGATTTCTTGGGAGTGGGTTGCCACGTCCTTCTCCCATTTTTGTGGTGCTGGGAATCAAACTCAGGACCTCAGAGACTGCAGAGCAGAGCTCTACCAACTGAGCTAAATCCCAGCCCACTTATGAGAGGTAGGGGACATTATTTAATAAGTATTAAATAGCAACAGCGAATAAAGGTGCTGGACCATGCATTTATAAAAGCCCTGCTTAATAGCAAAATGTTACAGTTCTACTACTTAACTGAAAGAAAAATTCTCTAGCACCTTACTTCTAATTATAATGCATTCTCATTTTAACAAAATTTACTCTTTTCATCCAGTTACTAGTATGCCCAACAAAATTTCCCCACGTATTCAGCCTTTCTTTATCACATAGAATATAACTTAACTATTGCTCTTTAAATTCCTTAAAAGAAATCTGAAATGTTAATTTTCACCTTTAACCTATTTGATCAAAAAGTATAAGACATTACTACCACATTAATTAAGACAAAGATGGAATAAGAATGCAAAAGGAATGTTCTATCACAGAACTACACTCGACCTCTACTTTTTTACTTTTTATTTTTGAAGTAGGGTCTCACTCAGGTAGAATGCCTCTGGTCTCAAATTTGTGATCCTAGTGCCTCAACATTCAAAGTCGCTGGGATTATAGGTCTGTGCCATGGTGTGTGGCAATACTTGTTATTTTTAATCACTAGTTGCAAATCATAATGCTCAATTTCTAAGCAAATGGTAGTATTCATTAGTGCAAGAATTGTATCTTGTAGGTAGTATTCTACATGTTGTTATTGTTGTTAGGTGCCATTGAGTCGGTATCCGACTCATAGCGACCCTGTATACAGCAGGTGAAACACTATTGTCAGTGCTTCTCTGCTGTTCATAGGGTTTTCAATGGCAGATTGATTGTTGGGAGGGGGTTGCCAGGTCCTTCTCCCAAGCCTACAGTATCCGGTGTTCCCTGGCAGTCTCCCATCCAGGTACTAACCAGGCCTGACCCTGCTTAGCTTCCGAGATCTGACGGGATCGGATGCCACAGGGCTACGGCTGCAGGCATAGTATTCTACATAGAGAAAGATAATAAGAAAACTTTATGAAATTAACTTAAATGCTGAATGCCTTGATAATTAACAGATATTCCAAAAATAGAACATCTTATTAACATTATTTTGATTTGAGAAAACCAGAATGCTTCTACTCCAAGATATAAGCAATAATGACAAAAAATCAATTAACATATGACATCTCTTTTTAAGCCAAGGCACACATTTCACCTCAGAGAGAATAGTTTTAACTTTTACATTGTCAATTGACTTTTTCCAGAAAAGGATTCTATTTTAAGCCATTATTTGAATACAGTTCATAATCTAAAGTTATCTTTCTCCCCAAAATGTATGTTTCCTTGTTTCCTTCCTCCCTCCCTTCCCTTTCCCGCTCTTTCTTTCTCTTTTCTTTTCTTCTTTCTTTCTCTTTCTTTCTTACCTTCTTTCCTCTTTCCTTCCTTCCTTCCTTCCTTCCTTCCTTTCTTTCTTTCTTCCTTCCTTTCTTTCTTTCTTTTTCCTTCCTTTCCTTCCTTCCTTCCTTTCTTCCCTTTCTTTCATTGTTGAACCCAGGGCCTTACAAATGTGTTACAAGTGCTCTACCACTGAGCTGAGCCCCCAACCCATTTTTAATTTTTTAATTTTGGGTCAAGGTCTCAGTAAATTAGGTAGGCTGCCTCTGGCCTTGAACTTGTGATACTCCTCCCTCCACCTCTGGAGTTGCTGGGATTATAAGTGTGTACCACTGCACCCAGCTGGATGTTTTTATTTTAGTATATAGGCTCAAAAATGGCAAATGACTAGGTCACTTATAAAGAACTGTTAACATAATAAACGCTAATTTACAATCGCTGTCTATAGACACCAACAAATGTCTACATGTAATTCTAAAAGTTATTTCATCCTGAGGTGAGAACCAATGTGATTCTCCCATATGGTCGGATTTTGGGTATGGTTACTAGGTGATACTATCATAACTGTGAAGAAGAAATCTTAGTGAGGCCTTTGTGAGAGCTAATGTGGTTTGATTTGTCCGTATCAATGGTTACTAGGTAGGATTGGAAGCTTTGGACTTAAGGGCAAAGCCTTACTGTTTGTGTTTGCCGGATATGTTTTTGAATCAGAAGTATGAAACCTGAGTGTTTTTCCCTGTGCCATTTTGACTCAATTTTAATTGGATAAAACATTGATGACTCCACATTGCATCATCCAATTTCATAGACCCCCATATGTCTGTCTACTTGTCATGCTGTGAGGGTTTGTGTATTACTATGATGCTGAAAGCTATAATGCAGGCATTTTAGATACCAGTAGGGCCACCAGTAGGGTGGACAGGTTTCAGCTGAACTTCCAGACTAAGATAGACCAGGAAGAAGGATGCAGCAGCCCAGTCCCTGTAACAATTAGCTATGAAAACCCTATGAATAGTAGAGATACACTGTCAAATATAGTGCCAGAAAATGAGCTTCCCCCAAACTACAGAAGGCATTGAAGAAATGACTGGGGAAGAGATTCCTCCTCAAAGTAGAATTGACATTAAAAACCCCAGGGATCACCATTGGCTGATGTGGCATGACTCAAAATGAGAAGAAACACAGTGGCTGCAAAAATGGGCTCCAACATAAAGTCATGTGCATGGTACTGTGTTGGGTAGTGTTTCATCCTGCTATATTTAGGGTCACTACAAGTTGATCTATATAGCTCTGTTTAACAACAACTTTTACAGAAGCATCTGAGTCCTTTGCAGTCTGTTTCATAACATTCTTAATGCAGACATGTACAGAAAATGTCTTTGTAGCAGCATGTAAGTGTATGTTTGATTAGTTCACTTTACATTTGTCCTGAGATAATTAGTGAGCAGATTGCAGTTTCCTATTTCTCCTGATTGGTTGTCTTGTTTTCTTTTGTTCTACTATACACTTCTGAAAGGCTTAAATTCCAAATGCAATGGTCTGCTCACAGGGAGCTATGCTTGCTCCTGCACCTTGACCTTCACAAGTGCTGGCCCACATCCCACTGCCCCTGGGGAATCCAGGCTGAACCCCACCACACCAGTCCCTGTCACCTTCCCCTGCATTGCAGGTGGGACCAGCAACTTGGACACGCACTGCCACATAACTAAATATAATTTTTAGTTCTCATGTGTACCTTGGAAAAGCTCGAAACAAATAACAGCAGCAGCAACAAAATACAAACATAAGAAAATGTTTCAATCATACACACACAAGTACATGGATGTTTGCTACAAAAGACTTGAGGGACTGCTTACAAAAAAACCTTGCTCTTTCATTATGGAAAAAGAAGATCCTCAGAGAAATCAAATAACATGTCCAATGTCCCAGAAGTATTAATGACTGCATCAGAACTGGAACTCAGTGCTTAATTTGGAAGAAAGTGAGTAGTGCTTTTCAGCTGTAAAATATACATTGTTAGAGTAAATATTCAGGTTTAGGGTGATGCATTTAAAAACAAATTTTAACCAGTTGTGGTAGGAAACATAACTATTGAACAAATATCATAGACATGTCATCCATCTACAGGTAGAACATTATCAGTGATGAAATGCTGTAGGCTCTCTGCATCCTGAGATCAGCCCCTTCTCACTTCTGCAAGGATACATGATTTGTCTTTTCTGTATTTACCATTATATGCATTATTCCTAAAAAATCTATTTTGGGAGGCTTTGTCTGTGTTTGAACTTTATCAAAATGACAGCAAAATGTATTCTTCTGAAACTTGTTTTATTTCCATTGAACATAATGTTTTCATTTGTTTATTTTGTAGGGTTTTTTTGGGGGGGAGTTGAGACAGGGTGTCACTATGTGGCCCTGACTGGCCTGGAGCTTGTGTTGATCATCCTTCCTCAGCCTCCTGAGTGCTAGGATTGTTAAATGTGCACCACCGTGCTGGGTTCATTTAACAGTATGCTTTGAAGATCCATGCATGCTGATATGCACAGTTGAATACATTTTCATTGGTGTGCCAGTTATAGTTCATGATTATCCCATAGTTTGTTCCATCCATTCTCTCATTTTTGTATGTTTGGTTTGAGAGTTATTTCTTCTTTGTTCTTTTGTTTTGCTGTTAACAACCATGCTGCCACACAAATTCTTATGCATGTCTTAGGATAAATATATGCAAGAAGCTGGTCTATGCAGTATGCCAGATTTAAATGATGATACTCAGCTGTTTTGCAAGATGACTGTGCCAATTTAGACCCCCACTAGCAGTGTATAAGAGTCCCTAATGTTCTAAAGTGTTGTCAATACTTAGTGTCACTGGTTTTCTTAATTTTGACAATCTGGTCACTAGCATTGAAACATTATTTTTATTGTGATTTTGGGTCTACTGTTTTTCTGAAAGAAACTTATTTGTAATATTAAAAGAGTGTAAAAATCAAGACATTGTATCCACTTGAAACAAAATGATTAAGAAAAACATAACACATTTACATACAAACGTCTGTAATGTTTTTATAAATGGAGATGTATTTTCACACATTCTGAGTAACAGTGGCTATATTCAGCAATAGCATCTCCTTATTCTTTAATATTTAATGTTAATTTTGAATTAATGAACTGTTCAAATTACTCATTGTTATTCATTTTATTCTCCTGTTTTTAACTCATCCTAGAAGAGAATGATTTGCAATGAAAAGGTCATTGGTCTGACCAAATTCTATCATGCGATCTTCAGCATCATTTCTGTTACCAAGGCCATATTTTCCAACTACTGAACCTTTTTTCTTAACTTTTATATTCCAGTTACCCATAGCTATCAGTACATTCTGATTACATGTTTGATCTATTTCCAAATTGAGTACATTTTTGGAGAACAATGATGGAAAAGCTCAATATCAAAAGTCAGAACAAGACCAGGTGCTGATTGTGGATCAGACTATCAACCGCACATATGCAGGTTCAAACTGAACCTGAAGAAAATTAAAACAAGTGTACAAGAGCCAAGGGATGACCTTGAGTATGTCCCACCTGCATTCAGAGACCACCTCAAGAACACTAATGATTGAAGACCAGATGAGTTGTGGCATGACATCAAAGACATCTTTCAGGAGGAAAGAAAAAGGTTATTAATCCAGCAGGAAAAAAGGAAAAGACCAAATTACATGTTAAAAGAGACTGAAACTTGCCTTTAAATGTCAAACAACTAAAATATAAGAAAGACACTATGATGTTGAAGAACTAAACAGAAGATTTCAAAGGGCATCTTGAGAAGGCAAAATCAAATATAATGATGTGCAAACTGCTGGAGATATAAAATCAAAATGGAAGAACACACTATGGTTTTCTCAAGCTTAAGGAATTGAAGAAAAAAATTCAAGTTTCAAGTAGCAATAGTGAAGGATTCTACAGGGAAATAATTAAATGACAAAAGAAATATCAAAAGAAGATGGAAGGAATACACAGAGTCCTTATACCAAAAAGAATTTGTGGATGACCAACCATTTCAAGAGGTTGCATATCATCAGGAACAAATGGTATTGAAGGATGGAGTAGAAGCTGCCTTGAAGGAATTGGCAAAATACAAGGCTCCAGGAACTGATAGAATACCAATAGAGATGTTTCAATAAGCAGATGCAGCACTGGAGGTGCTCACATGTTTATGCCAAGATATTTGGTAAACAGATACCTGGAAAACTGCCTGGAAGAGATTCATATTTGTGCCTACTACCAAGAAAGGGGATCCAACTGAATGTGGAAGCTATGAAATGATATTAATATCATACACAAGCAAAATTTTACTAAAGATCATTCAAAAGCAACTGCTGCAGTATAATAATAGGGAAATGCTGGAAAATCAAGCCAGATTCAGAAAAGGGTGTGGAACCAGGAACATATTTGTGGATGTCAAATGGATATTGGCTGAAAGCAGAGAATAACAGAAAATGTCTGTCTATGTTTTATTGACTATGCAAAGGTGTTTGTGTTGATCACAATAAATTATGGGTAACATTGTGAAGAATGGGAATACCAGAGCGCTTAATTGTACTCGTGAGGAATCTGGTCATGGACCTGGAGGCAGTCATTTGAACAGAACAAAGAAACATTGCCTGGTTTAAAATCAAGGAAGATGTGCATCAGGGCTTTATTCTTCCACTGCATTTCCTCAGTCTCTATGCTGAGCAAATAGTCTGAAAACCTGGAGTTTATGAAGAAGAACATAGCATGAGGATTGGAGGAAGACTCATTAACAACCTGCATTATGCAGGTGACAACTCTGCTTGCTGAAAGTGAAGAGGATTTGAAACATTTACTAATAAAGATCAAAGAACACAGCCTTCAGTATGGACTGTGCCTCAACATCAGCAAAACAAAAATCCTTACAACTGAGTCAGTAGGAAGCTTATTGATAAATGGCTAAAAGATTGAGCTTTTCCAGGATTTTGCTTTAGTTGGTTCTACAATCAAAACCCAGAGAAGCAGAATTCAAGAAATCAAAAGAAGCATTGCAGTGGGAAAAGCTGTTGCAAAAGACATCTCTAAAGTGCTGAAAAGTGAAGATGTCACATTGAAGACAAAGGAATGCCTGACTTATGCCATGGTATTTTCAGTCTCATCATATGGTTGTGAAGGCTGGATGTTGAATAAGGGAGACAGGAGAAGAATTGATGATTTTGAACTATGGTGCGGGAGTCAAATA
Source organism: Pedetes capensis (assembly GCA_007922755.1). NCBI lineage: Eukaryota > Metazoa > Chordata > Mammalia > Rodentia > Pedetidae > Pedetes > Pedetes capensis. Next base: position 106,321 of record VMDO01004704.1, read on the forward strand.
CTGAATATACTATGGACTTCCAAAAGAACCAACAGATCTGTCCTAGAAGCAATGCAACCAGAGCGCTCCTTGGAAGCAAGAATGGCTAGACTGCATCTCACATATTTTGGACATGTAGTCAGGATAGATTAATCCCTGGAGAAGGGCATTATATTTGGGAGAGTGGCAGGTCAACAAAAAAAGGAAGACCCTCAAAAAGAATGACACAGTAGCTGCAATAATAGGCTTAAACATAGAAAAGATTTTGTGCCTGACACAGACTTGGGGACTGTTTTTGTCTGTTGTACATAGTATTGTTATATGTTGGACCTGACACAATGTCACCTAGCAATAGTAGAAATTGTCATAAAATTGAAACTACATACACACACACACACACACACACACACACACACACACACACACACACACATATATATATATATATATATATATCTGTAGCCATAGCACCCTGGCATTTGATCTCTCCTGATTTCAGAAGCTAAGCAGGGCTGGTCTGGTTGGTCCTTGAATGGGAGACCACCTGTGAATACCAGGTATTTCAGGCTAGGGGCAAGGACCTGGTAATCTACCCCTGAAACAATCCACCATTTAAAACTCTATAAATAGCAGAGAAGCACTGACACAGTGCCAAGCATGGCACAGTGTTGGAGAGTGTTTTCTTCTATTGTAATCAGGGTCACTATGACTTGACAGCACCTAACAACAGCAACAATTGATATATATGTACACAAACGTGTGTGTACATGTGTGTGTAGTACTCAGAATTAAATCACATATTGATCTAAATTATGGTGCAAAGGCTTGTAGAAGTAATAACACTAAAACTCTTAAGACTATTGTAAGATTTTCACAATTTGAAAGCTCTTTTAGATTATTGGTTGGAACTTGCCTTGGCTTGGCTTTATTACATGATACTTGATGGTGCTGGTGATGTGGCAAAGGCTTTCATGGCTTACATTTTAGGTGGTTTTCTGCCTGGGTGGGTCTGACGTGGTAATGTCGCCTTCTTATTTTAATGTAATGGTGTAGTTTTAGAACCCCTAGAACCCACTCCCTACCCTCACTAAGACATGAGTAACTGCACTACAAACTTGTTCCCAAGCATAGATGAATAAACATCTTTTGGTAAGATTCAGTAAGTGCCCAAAGTTTGATGAACATCTTGGTTGATTTCATAGTTTGGGAATAATGGTGCAATCAACATGATGGTACAGATGCCTCCTCTTTGATCACTGATCTGAACATTTCACGTTCAGGTTTGACAGTAAAGATCATCTTTGTCTTATGAAACTATTTTGTAAGGAGACACTGAATGTTGACACCATGGCCTGACTTCAAGCATCACAATTCCTATAAGGACTCTGCACTCTGAACTGTCAGGTATCAATAATTACAAGGAGGATAACATTTGGGGACCAAGTTTATTTTCAGATCTTCTGGGAGCTCAGCATTTTCACTATAACTTGTAATTCAAACCTGTGACCATCCCAGAGTATCTCAAAACAAAGGATGCCAGCAGCCAGTGCTTTTTCTATCTGATGCTTTATTGAACAGATTTAGGTCTTCTCTCCTCTGTCTACTCTCTCTGGGCAGACTGCACCCTCTTGATGGCAGCAAGGGACAAAAATCTAGATTTTAAGCTGAAAGAGTTGGTAGTAGTCAAGGCAATTTACAAAAGCTCCCCAAAGAAACATTTTACCAATGTGAGGTTCTATCTGTACACTATGAGGCCCAGCAGAAGAGTTGAGGCAGCGTGGATTCCCAAACACCTGTTTTCCTTATGCTTCTGGGGCTATAGGAATCAAGATCTGAAGCTCACAAGTTCAGCACAGCTAAGGGTGTCCCTCTGGCTCCCATCTTTTATTGCATAACTCTCCTCCCAACTCCTTCCCTCAAGGTGGACTTGACCCATCTGCTTGTTGCCCTGTCCCTGCTTATTCATTTCCTCCATGTGTGGCTTTACTGGCTGTGATAGCACCAGCATGGAAAGGCAGTCTCTCTGCTCCATTTGGTTAATTAATCTCTGACTGTGTCTGTGGCTCACCTTGTGCTTATGTTTACAAGATGATAAAAACTCTGAAACTTGCCTTCCTTGATTTTCTTTCATCTTCATAGAGCAATTCCATGAAACCATCATTTCCAAAGTCTACTACATTAAAGTGGATTCCTACCAACTCAAAAACTCTAACACCTCCAACCTTAATAATCTCATATGATTTCAACATTCATTTTTGTTCATTTCATATAATTTGACCCGATATATTTCCCCTTTCATTATTGATGTTTCCTTTCTGATCACTGATACCCAGTATCTAAAAGGTACTCAATCTCATTTTATTATTTTCACATGATTTCATATAAAATTGAGAGAATTCATATACAAGAGAAAAGTGATAATATTATCTAGCATTTCCTGAGGTCCCATTTTGGTCTAGGCAGGTGATCCTTTCCTACATACATTATATGTATTATTTAATTCTTAGAGTTAGGTATGATGTAAAAATATCTGTAACCCTAGATGTGGAAACTTAGGCACAGAATTGTCCACAGTCACACATGTAATAACATACAGAGTCAGTGGAAAGATGATGTGAATGAGAAGTCTGGCTCCAGACCCAACATTCTTGGTTTTATTTATTATTTACTTTGAAACGGAGTCTAGTTATGTAGCCTGGGCTGGCCTTAAACTTGTGATCCTCCCTCCTCAGTCTCTCATGTGCTGGGATTACAAGTGTGAACTACCATGCCTGGCTCAGACCCAGCATTCTTAATCAGCAGCCTGTATTTCCTTCCCAACATGATACATATTTTAGTGTTCATAAATTCTTTCTGAACAAGACAGGCTTTTCAAATCAATAAATCAGTTCCTTGGTCCAGGAGCATGGGCAGGATGTAGTGCAAGAATTCAAAAGTAGAAGCAATTACAGCAGCATTTATATTTCAAAAGAGGCTTTCTATACTTTTAACTCAGAGTATGAACAAGGCGAGGCTTTCAGATGGCTTATTAAGACAATTTGCGGAGAGATTTTTAAGTGGAGAACATCCTCTTCTACAATGGATTCAAATCAGGCCATACTGATTTCCTACATTGCATTAATAATATGGAGATGGTGGTTAGTGTAGGGGGTTAGTGCAGTTCTGGTGCATGTGGAACATCTGTTGTGTGGTTATATAAGCAGCATAGACACCCACAGACCCTCTGTTCTACTGAGAACTTTTATCTTTTATCTTCAAAGGTTTTGGGGTGTTGGAACATTCTTTTGATATTGCTTTCACCTGGAAGTGAATGTGATCTTACCCACTTTGTGTGAAAAACTGCTAGGTCAATATGAATGACTAGGCAATTTAGTGTTAGAGGAGGTTATAAAAATTTCTATGATGTAGGGCTCTTGACCTCAAGAATTTTGCTATCATGGTCTGGAGAAAAGACTAATATATTCAAATTTGTTGGGTGGTGGTAGGGGACACCTAATGCAAGGCTTTATGGGAATAATTATAAAGCCATTATACTGTGCTTGTGTTAGGGGGGCGTTGCTTAAATTCCATGAAGTTCTTGGTCATATTTATCTTTGTTGCTGTATCATCCTCAGCACCTGGCATAATGCCTTGACTGTAGCAGATGTTCAATAAATGTTGGAATGCATGAATGAAAAACTGTTCTGAAGAAAATAGAACTCTACACACTGTTGCAGGGAATGTAAATTACTATAGCCATCACAGAAAACGTGGAGATTTCTCAAACAATTAAAAATAAAACTACCATATGACCCAGTGTATATCCCAATACTGAGCATATACCCAAAGGAAATGAAATCAGTATGTTGAAGAAATCTTCACTCTGTGTTTATTGAACCATCATGCACAAGCTAAGAAGTTGATCTAGATGTTCATCAAATGATGTGTAAAGAAAATATAACATATACACACAATGGAATACTATTCAGGAATAAAATGGATCAATCTTGTCATGTGTGACAACATAGATGGACCCGGGATACATTCTGTTGGCTGAATTAAGTCAGGCACAGGACAAATATCACATGGTCTCACTCATGTAGAATATAAAAATAGAGCCAGTCTGATGGAAATAGGAAGTAAAATAGTGATTACCAAAGAGTAGAAAGGATGAGATAGGAAGAGGCTGATCAATGGGTATAAAGTTATAAAAGAAATGTCATGGTGTCCTATTGCACAATAGAGTGACTATATTTAATAATAATGTGTATTTGAAACTAGCTAGAAATGATGATTTTGAAGGTTCACCACAAAGAAATGATAAAGGTTTCTGTCACCTATGGATATTCTAATTACTCTGATTTATCATTGTACATTGCATATGTGTATCAACACATTTCAGTGTTCTCACAAATTTGTACAATTATTATGTGTCAATTAAAAAAAAAGAATGAAAAAGCGCTTTGAGCTAAAAAAATAGAAGTAGATAGTTTTTGTCATTCCCCAAATCAGTGCCATATACCTGTCCACAAGACTGAGAAACTGTATTTCTCTAAGTAGGTAGGGAAGCATCTTTGGCAAAGGCTGAATTCTGTTTGCCAGGTGGTTTTCAGTGTGCCCTGTCCTACTGGCTGTCCCATCAAGCCAGAACTTGGGAAATGTGTCTGGTACCTTCCTTCACCTTAACAACAACAGTAGGTCAATAAAGTCTGAGGTTAGCTTTAGCTCCAGTAAGCGCCTGAGCAGGATCGGTCACTAGTGTCCTACCTTAGTACTGTGGCCAGAATTAAACAGCTTTACAATTGGATTGGGCTGGGATTTGGCTCAGTTGGTAGAGCTCTGCGCTGCAGTCTCTGAGGTTCCGAGTTCAATTCCCAGCACTGCAAAAATGGGAGAAGGGCCTGGCAATCCACTCCTAAGGCAATCCCGAAACAGTCAGCCATTGAAAACCCTATGAGGGTCGCTATGAGTCGGATACCAACTCGACGGCACCTAACAACAATTGGATTAAAAAAAAAATCTACAATATGTTGTTTTGCTCTGTTATGAGTTAATTAAGCGTTTATTAGAGTGATAATCTGTGGAAGAATTTTTTAAAATTAATATTTTACTGATTTTGGAATATTATTTTTGTAGATTTTAAGCTTGAAGAAATAATAACGAAAAGGTTATGAAAATGACAATCAAATTGTAGCCCACAGAGGAGAATGTGACTATTTTTCATTTCCCTGGATTCTTGCAGAGTTTGGTATGCATTATAGATATGTTGAAGCAAAAGATGGAAATAACCATATTTTAGATTTAAAAGAAGTTTCTTCCCATAGAATAAACAATGGCAGTAAATGGTAAGTGCGTGCTGCTAGAAAAATCTAGTAATAAATTGTTTTGGGGAACGTAAATGAAGGATAAAGTAAAATTTTAGTCAGCTTCACAATCTCTTTTATTTTCACTCTCTTCTTTCCCTGAACAAACATTTTTAGAAAAGAAAAACAGGAAGGCACTTTTAAATAATGTAGCAAAATCACTGCTTTATTCTTTTCCAGTTTGTGATTCTTCTTTTGCAATTTGTGATTAGTAACTCTCCACTTTCAGATATGCCATGAATTAAATCAGAATCCCACAGAGAACAGTTGGCTCAATATTTGGTCACAGTTTGAAGGCATTCCCAGATGGTTTTAAAGAAAAACTAATTTTAAGAGAATGCAGTATAAATGACTAATTTTATCCCTGAAAATATTAATGTTCCCTTTGTCTCAATGACTGTGAACACCTTGTGTTATCTTTCCATCAAGTGTGCATACCTGTAAATGTATATTAAAAGTTTTTTTCATAATAATAAAACTGAGAAGATGGTGTAACAACCAGAAGCAGAAGAGATGAATTCTAGAAAATGTTTAGTATCTAAGTTTTCTCTGAACTGGGATGAGGAATTTGGGGCCCTAAGATTAGGACTCCTACCATGTTGTTTGACTCAGTTGTTTATCTGGAGTCAAGAAAAACTTAAAAAGAGAAAACATTTGCTTAGATCCTCTTGATCTTCAAGGATCCTATTACATTTTCTTTTTTTATCCACTAACCTCCCCTAATCTTGTGTCTTCAAATTATCTGCTTTCTTCTCCAGGCACTGACAAGATTTTTGTTTGGCCATCTCTCACTTATCTATTGTCTCATGCCCTCAGGATCCTAGAGTTTTATCTCCTTGCCCTGAATGTCTTTATAGATTGTTCTAGAGTTGTTGTTAGGTGCATAGTAACCCCATGTATAACAAATGAAACACTCCCTGACACTGTGCCATACCTGGCACTATGTCAATGCTTCTCTGCTGTCCATAGGGTTTTCGATGGCTGATTGTTTTGGGAGTGGGCTTTCGGGTCCTTCTCCCAAGCCTAAAGCACCTTGTATTCCAAGGCCGTCTCCCATCTAAGGACTAACCAGGACCAACCCTGTTGAGCTTCTAAGCTCTCACCAGATGAGACACCAGGGTGGTATGGCTGAAGACTATTCTAGAGTAGGTACCTTTTAAGAGTTCTGTGAAGTGACAGAATTGTAATAGCTGTTCATGGTTAGATCCTGTGTTACAGGAAGCCCATTTATGGGTTAAGGGGCTCATTCTCTGAATGATAAATGTGAATGAACATATCTAATCTTGTTTTCTGTCAGACATTAGGATAATCTAGCATTTTAGATAGGCTGGGGTTTAGCTCATTTGGTAGAGTGTTACTTTGCACTCTCTGAAGACCCAGGTTTGATTCCCAGCACTGCAAAAATGTTGAAGGACATGGCAATCCACTCCTGAAACAACCAGTCATTGAAAACCGTAAGATGGTCACTATGAGTCAGACTCAACTCATTGGCAGCTAAAAACAACAAGATGGTTTATGATTTTAACAAAATTGCATCATCTACTATACCTTGTTGTAAAAAGTTGGCAATTATAACCTACAACAACTCACGATAATTGTCACTGCAGCTTCTGAAATGTCTTGCATATGGTAGGCAAACAGTCACCAAGTGAATAAAAAAAAGTGAACAACTCATCAGTTCCATAGTTGGTAAATTAATTATGTACTACTTCTCACCTTAATGTGAATGCAAATGTTCTCTCAGTTAACACTGCAAAGTTTCCATTATTCATTTTATGAAGAGCTACATAAAGCTCTCCATAAAGCTATAAGAGGACATTTTTGATTAATCCATTTTCCAGATGAGGAAGCAAACACCAGTGGAAGTGAACATTTGTTGCTTTGGGAAAAATTGGTGGATCACATTAAATGATAGGAAAATAGCAATTTCATGATATTTCTTAGGCTTGAGCTATAAAATGTCCTCTGTACTGGTAGTATATAAAATGTTGTTATTTTATGAGTTATATATAACTCAAAATCAGTCTTGAAAGATCCATTTTGTGGATAAAGAGTCACTAATCATGATGCTTAATAAGATTAGAGCCTTTTCCAGAAACAATTACATTTCATCATTTATGTGTATAATTTAAATTTATAGATGTGATTCATTCACAGTCTTAGTTATCAGGCACACATAATTGGCTTTTAAATGGCTCAGAGTATATTTACAGCTATAGGCTAGCTTTTCCTTAAATAATGAATGTTTATTATACTCAGTAATGAAGGACTTTCTTTCATTTGGGTGATATAAATAAATAATGCTAGTATTAATATTTTAACAAAGGTGGTTCAAATTTCTTTGTATGTGGACTTTATAATATTTTGTAAACAAATACTTGATTTTTCTAGATTAATTTATGTATATCTCTATATAGTTTGCTTCATTATCCACCAGAAAATAATTTATGTCTGACTTACGTTCACTTGTGAAATTTTAAGGATTATGAATATATTTTGAAGAAAACTTCATGTGTCTAACAAAAAAATTCAAACCCATAGAAACAAATAAAAGTTCCAGTGTTCCCACTAATATTAATATTTGTGTAATCAGTTTATCCAGACTCTTTTAGGTGTATTTTTCCCTAAAATATGACCATACTACATATGCTATTTTAAAACATTTTTATTTAGTGATATTTTGAACTTTTTACACGTAAATAAGCATGGAATTATATTCCAAATTTTGATATGTAGCTTTGACTCTTTTAAGGCCCTATTGTTGAGCATTTTAGGTTAGATCCAAGATTTCTTTTCAAATATGCAAAGAGTGATGAATATACTTGCACATTCATATATGAACCAAATATTTTCCTGGGATAGAGTTCTAAAGATGTATTAAAGGCAGTGCACACGTTTTTTCAGCTTTTTGCTAGACTTTGCCAAATTGTCCTCTGTAAAGATCATGCCAATATAAATGTATATTAACTATTGTATATGGAATACCTTTCCTCCTATAGATTTGCTAACAGTGTGTCTTATTATTTTAAATTTTTGACAGAGTGCCTGTAGTGGGATGAATGGTGGCCATGAGAAAGATATATCTATGTCCAGACCTTAGAATTTGTCAGTATCACCTAACACAGCAAAAGAGCAACCACTGCTTTATATGGCAAAGAAGAGATGAAGTTAAAAATCTGGAGGGGAGGAGTTTATGCTGGGTGATTCTAGAGTCTCTGTGTGATAACTAAATGCAATCTATATTTATCCTTGACAGAGAGAGAAAGAGGGAGTTTTGAGCTAGATGCATAGAGGAGGAGGCACTATGGAGAGAGAGAGAGAGAGAGAGAGAGAGAGAGAGAGAGAGAGAGAATATGGATATGAATGAATATGAGAATGAGAGAGAGAGAGAGAGTGCCCAGAGCCAAGGCTGAGAAATGCTAATTGCCACCAGAAGCTGGAGAAGGCAAGGAATGGAATTTCTCTTGGAACCTTCAGAGTTAAGGTGGGCCTATCGATATTTTGATTTTTGGATTTTTGATTCCCGGAAGAAGAAATTTCTGCTGTTTTAGGTTACTAGGTTTGCAGTAATTTATCATATACCAGCCAAAGTAAATTGATGCAGTGCTACATAGATTTCAGTGATTTTTGAAGACAGAGTAGCACATATGATTTCCATTTTTGTGCTTTATCTGTGGTTACCTGCAGCCTGAAAATGTTACATGGAAAATTCTGGAAATAAACAATTCTTAAGGTTTAAGGTGTGTACTATTCAGAATAGTGTCATAAAATCTTGTGCTACCTTGCTCCATCCTATCTGGGACCTGAATCATCCCTTTGTTCATCATGTCTACTCTGTGTAAGCTACCCACCTATTGATAGCCATCTAGGTTATCAGGTAGACTATGTGAAATAGCAGTGCTGATGTTTAAGTAACCTTTACTTAATATGACCCCAATCTACAAAAGTACTTCAGGGTAACAATTTTATTACAGTATATTGCTATAATAGTTCTATTTTATTGTTAGTTATTGTTAATCTCTTACAATGCTGATCTTAAAAATTATCATAGTTATGTATTTACACGGAAATATTATTTATTGGATTTGTACTATTTGATATTTCATAAATCCACTGGGAATCTTGGAACTGATCTCCTGTGGATAATGAGAGATTATTATAATAGTCTGGAGAGAGAAAATCTCAAGAATCATCAATATCTATTCAAGTTCCTTCTTGATCTTTAATATCTATAATTCTACCTTTCTTATCACCTCAGTTGTCATCAAGATCCCAAAGCCTTGGGCTACCTCATGGGCTCAGTCTTCACCTAAGTTCTGTCCTTAAGGCCTCTTTCATTCCCAAGTCTTCAATTATGACCATGTACTGATGAATCTCAAATTCATAATTCTGCCTAACATCTCACTGCTAGAGTATAGACTTAGACTGTTGCTTTCTGGATAAATTATTAGCACCTCAAACGCAGCACATCTTTTGGGCTTCAAACCCAACATATCCTATTGATGAATTTCTTTACTTTTATTAATAAATGTTGGTGGGGTACAGAGTAATAAGTCTTTTGCTGTATCCATTATGCAATTGTTAAATCAGTGTTGCTTACACATTCATCAACTTACATATTTTACAGAACTGTATAAACTAAAGAAGAGAAGAAGAAAAAAGTAGGAATTTTAATGTTATAAAAATCGTATGTACTCACTATTTATATTCTTGATTTTTTTCCTTTCCCTTATTTTTTCCCACGTATTCATGTAATTGTATCATATATTTTGAGATTTTCATTCCCCCTTTACCCTTCTACATCATTTCTTCTCTCCTTTCCCGCTTCCTGAACCTCCACTCCCAACTACTGATTCCCTCCCTCCTTCTTTCTACTCTGCTTATATTTTCTCTTCTTAGATAAGTGTGATTGTTCATTTTTATACATTTACATATATAGTTTGTTTTTTCTTCCTTTAGGTTAGATTTAGCTCCTGTCTTTGAGTGAGAACATAGGATATTTATCTTTTGGGGACTGGGTTAATTTGCTTAAGATGATGTTCTCTAGTTCCATCCATTTTGCTGTAAATGACATAATTTCATTCTTCTTAATTGCTGAGTAATATTCCATTATGTATATATACCACAATTTTTCAATCCACTTCCCTGTTGATGGGCATCTTGGTTGATTGCATACCCTTGTGGCTTATTTCTCCTCCATAATTATCTGTCGTGATGATTCACACCACTCTTCGATCAGATGCTTAATCCAGAATCATGCATCTTTTCAGTTATCACCTCTACATGAAATCACTCCTGAGGATTTTTTTTTTCTTATTGGTACTGAGGAGTTGAAGCCAGAGCTTTGTACATACTTTGTAAGTGCTCTAACACTGGGCTGTATCCTAGCCCATTTTTTAATTTTTTATTTTGAGTCAGGGTCTTGCTAATTATGCAGGCTGCCTCTGGCCTCCAATTCATGATCTTCCCACCTGTGTCTTGTGAGTTGCTGGGATTACAGGCATTTGCTACCACCCAGCTCCTGAGGCATTCTTGATAAGGCATCCTGACTTTCTCTCCACTTCGTCTATAATACATGATGAGATACCACCCTTTATCATTTGCATAATAGCTGTGTGCTTGCTCCATTGGACGGCCCACAACTCTCCCCAGCCACTTATTAAACATCCTGGTTAGTGTACTCTAGGTTTCATTCTAGCAAAAACTGTGTCATCTTATCACTCAGCATCTATTACAAAAAAATCAAAACAAAAAACCTCAGTGCTTAGTAATGACAAATGAGGTCTTCAACTTTCATATTCCCACCTATATACCTACTTGCCATTCTGTCTTTGGAAGTTTGTACTGTAGTAATTTGAACAAAGTCCAACTCCTGAGTTTATGTGTATCCTCAACTACCCCTGCTTTGCTCAGAGAATTCTCTTTCTGAAATGTCTTACGTTAGCTTAGCTAACTACTAATTATTTAAACCTTGATGCAAGTCTGCCATCTTTGAGAAGTGCTTACTTCCTCTAATTTGGAACAAGTAGCATTTTCATGTGGTGTCAATTTTATATTTAGTGTTCTGTTTTTGGGGCAGTACTGGGGATTAAACCCAGAGCCTTGCACTTGCATGCTTTGCAAGTGCTATACCACTGAGCTGCACTCCCAGCCCATTTTTTAACTTTTTGAGACAGGGTCTCTCGCTAAATTATATAGACTGTCTCTGGTCTCATTTTCTTTCCTCTTGGCTCTGCCTCCTGAATCGCTGAGATTACAGGCATGTGCGCCTGGCTACTTCTTAGAATCCGTTTGTCTCCCCATGAGAATGTGAGGTTCTTGAGAGTAAGGGTTGTGTGCCATCTTATCTCCAGTTTCTATCAAAATGTCTACTAATTACTAGAAATTAAACAAAAATATCTGATATTTATTAAACACTTAATATATGCTATCTGTGATACTATTCTACATAACACATCACATTCTTCTAATGCCTTTAGGAAGTAAGAACTACTCTGACCTTTATTTTAAAAGTGAAGAGTTGGATCATTAGCAAATTGCCAAAGGTCACACATTTAGTACAAAGTGGGCCCAAATTTGTAAACTAACAGTCTGACTTTAGGGTATTCTTTTCTAATATAGTTATTTTAATACTATAAAATTTCCTCTAGGTATTGGTTTAGCTGCATATCACACATTTTGGCATGTTGTATTTTAATTTCCCTTTGGTTCAAAATATTTTTACTCATCCCATAAGACTTCCTCTTTGGTTTATAAGTTGTTGAGAGAACATGCTTTATATTATTTTTATAATTTTAACACACTAAGGTACTTTCTAAATAAATGTCAGAATATTATCTAAATTGATGAATATTCCATACACAATTGAAAAGATTCTGTATTCTGCTGCTGTTGGGAGTTGTTGTTGTTGTTGTTGTTGTTGTTGTTAGGTGCTGTCGAGTTGGTATCCAACTCATAGCAACCCTCATAGGGTTTTCAATGGTGGACTGTTTCGGGATTGCCTTGGGAATGGATTGCCAGGTCCTTCTCCAATTTTTGCAGTGCTGGGAATTCAACTCAGGACCTCAGAGACTGCAGCGCAGCGCTCTACCAACTGAGCTAAATCCCAGCCCCGTTGTTGGCAGTAGTATTCTGTAAATGTGAATTGTGGCAATTTGGTTGATAATATTGCTCTAGTCTTCTATACTTTTACTGATTGACTATATATTTGTTCTCCAGTCTAGTCCTCTTTCCAGTCATATCAGATTTTAGCCTATGGGTTTTGAAGCTCTTTTGTAAGATGCATATGTACTTCACATTGTTACCATGTTCTTAAAGAAATGATCCTTTATCAAGACAATGTTTCTTTTTATTTATTTATTTATTTATTTATTTATTTATTTATGAGACAGTATCTCACTATGTAGCATAGCCTAACTCCAAACTCATGATCCTTTTGCTTCAGCCTCTCAGTGCAGGGAGTACAGGCATGCACAACCACAAGAGGCCCGACTTTATCACTTATAATATTCCTTCTTCTGGGGTCTACTTTATCTGCTTATAGGATAGGTGCTGCAGGTTTCTTTGGCTTAGTGTTTCCATAGTTTTCTTCCTCTAGCCATTTATTTTTAACTTACTTGTATCTTTTGAGTGTGCTTCTTCTATAGACAGCATGTATTTGGATCTTAATTATTAAAAACCACCTATGTTCTATTTGTTCCATCTGTTGTTTATTTCCCCTTTTTTATTTTCTTCATGCATAAATTTAGTGTTTTTCTACCTCCATTTTATATCATATATTAACTTATTATTCTTACTTTTTTCTGTGTTTGTTCTATGATTTGCATATACATCTTTAATTAGAGCCTACCTCCAAACATTGTCATTCTATTTCATGTGTCATATAAGGGCCTAATTTCTCCCACCTGTCCTTTGTGCTGGGCTGGGATTTAGCTCAGTTGGTAGAGTGCCACCCTACAGTTTCTGAGGTCCCAGGTTCGGTAGAGTTGGTAGAGTGCCACCCTGCAAAAATGGGAGAAGGATGTGGCAATCCACTCCTGAGGCAATCCCAAAACAATCAGTCATCGAAAACCCTATGAGGGTTGCTATGAGTTGGCCGTGACTCAATGGTACCTAACAACAACAACAACAACATCATCCTTTGTGCTGTTATTTTATATACTTAACTTTTACATACATTATCATTATATAACATGTTGTTACAATTTTGGCTTTTGAAAATAAATTATACTTCAGACCAATTAAAAATAAGGAAAAAATAATTTTATTTTACTTTCATTGATTCCATTTTCAGTATCCTTCCTTTTTTTGTTTCTGTGTACTATCATATTCATTCGGCCTGAAGAACATTCCTTACCATTTCTTGTAGGGTAAGTTTGCTAGCAATGGATTATCTCAGTTTTTCTTTAACAAGTCCTCTTTATTTTTGAAAGAGACTAGGCACTCCATTGTCTTCTAACTACAAGTCTGCCATAATTCTTTTTTGTTGCTATGCATATTAATTTTCATATACATATTTTCTTCTCTTGCTGCCTCAAAGATTTCCTCTGTCTTTTGTTTTCAGTAGTTTGAATATTATTTTTTAAGTACTGGGAGTTGAACCCAGGGTCTCACACATGCTTTGCAGTCACTCTCCCATTGGGCTGAACCTCAAGCCTGGTTTTTACTTAATATTTTGAGACAGGGTCAGGGTCTTGCTAAATTATGCAGACTGCCTTCGGCCTTGCAATCCTTCTACCTCAGCCTCTTAAGTCACTGGGATTACAGGTGTGAGCCACCACACCCATACCTAAGTGGACTTTATTTGGTTTTATCCTGTCAGATGATCTTTGAGTTCTTTGGATCTATACCTTGCTGTCTGTCTTTAATTTTGGAAAGATCTCAGTCATTATTTCTTCAAATATTTGTTCTGCCCTGTTTTCTCATGTCTTTCTGGGATTCCAATTACATGTGTATTAGACCATTTGATATTTTCCCACTGTTCTTGGATGATTTGCTGTGGGTTTTCCTTACCCCACATGTTTACTTTTCAGTATATCTGTTTTGAGTAGTTTCTCTTAGTCTGTGTTCAGTTTCCTTACGTCTTTCCTTGACTGTGTTGAGTCAGCTAATGAACCTATTGAGTGAGTCTTTATTTTTTGTTACTTTTTTTCTAAAACTGTAGCATTTTCATCTGTTTTTTAAGTAGTTTATTTCTCCTGACCTTTCTATTCTGATTTTACATGCCATCCTCCTTTTGTATGATCTTTTAACATATTAATCATAGTTATTTAAAATTTTATATATATCCACTGCTTGCATCGTAGTTGTGTCTGGTTCTGCTGATTTTTTTTAGAGCCACGGTATGACCTTGAGTATATCCCACCTGAGTTCAGAGACCACCTCAAAAATAGGTTTAATGCATTAGACACAAATGAGAGGAGACCAGAAGAGTTGTGGCACGACATAAAAGATATCATTCAAGAAGGAAGCAAAAAGTTCTTAAAAAGACAAGAAAAAAAGAAAAGACCAAATTACATGTCCAAAGAGACACTGGACCTTGCCCTTGAACGTCCAGCAGCTAAAGCAAAAGGAAGACATGACGAAGTTAAGGAACTAAACAGAAGATTTCAGAAGGCAGCTCGAGAAGACAAAAACAAATATTATAATGACATGTGCAAGGAGCTGGAGGCAGAAAACCAAAAGGGAAGAACACGCTCTGTTTTCTCAAGCTTAAGGAATTAAAGAAAAAATTCAAGACTCGAGTGGCAGTAGTGAAAGGTTCTATAGGGAAAATGTTAAATGATGCAGGAAATATCAAAAGAAGATGGGAAGAATACACAGAGTCATTATACAAGAAAGAATTGGTAGATG
>VMDO01004705.1:0-52339 GCA_007922755.1 Pedetes capensis
AATGGCCAAACTGCGTCTTACATATTTCAGACATGTAGTCAGGAGAGAACAATCCCTGGAGAAGGACATCATGTTTGGAAGAGTGGCAGGTCAACGGAAAAGAGGAAAACCCTCCACCAGATGGATTAACACAGTGTCTGCAACAATGGGCTTAAACATAAATAAGATGGTTTGCCTGGCACAGAATCAGCAAGTGTTTTGATCTGCTGTACATAGGGTCGCTATGAGTCGGACTCGACTCGACGGCACCTAACAACAACAACAACAATGGCTATAATGAAATGATTCAACTTAATATAATGGAAATATTGATAAATTTTGTTTAGTAAAACCTTTTAAAATAGTGTATTTTATTTAGATTTTTAAGATTCTGCATGCTACTCCTTGGTTATTGAAAGAATCTGTAAATAATAATTCTTTATAATCCATTTGAATATTTGTAGGCAATATGTTATAGAGAAAGTAAAAAGTCTCCTGCTAATTCAAAACATAATCATATGGGGTAATTTTACATAACTATTACTATAGAACTGATGATGAATTTCCTCTAGAAAATAAACATTAAAAAGACATAAAGAAATATACACTTTTAAATGTTGAGGAATCTGAGATCATAAAAGTTTGATTTTAAGCAGTCACCATGGCACATTCTTTATAATCCCAACTACTTGGGAGGATGAGGCAGGAGGATGTTAAGTTTAAGACCAGAGGCAGCTTACTCAAATTAGCAAGACTGTATTTCAAAATAAAAATAAGAAATAAAAAAAGGTACTGAGGGCATAGCTCAGTGGTGGGGCACTTGCCTACCATGTGCAGGCCCTGGGTTAATCCCTCAGTACAAAATAGAAATTCAACTTGTTTGAATTAAGCTATATAAGAGGAAAAAATATAAATCTATGATTACCAACATAGTGTTAAAATAAGTAGATGAGTTTTTAAAAATCTAGTATTTGTTTTTTCTTCAGTATTTATAACTTAGACTCCTGTACTAGATATACTCTATGTCTCTCTTTTGTCCAATGGTAAATCAAATTGGTGCATAACATCACAAAAATTAAATATAATTTAGAATGAAAAATCAGGAATGAGGCTGTAGTTCCAGATACACACTTACTGGTAGTATAATAGCCTGTATTGTTTCAATCAGCAAATCAGTTAATTTCATTTAAGCTTTTCTTCTCTGTGCTTCATTATGGTCTGTGGAACCCTGTTGGAAGGTTTAATTTATTTAAATGATAAAAGCTTCTTAAACTTAACAGGGAACATGGCCAACAGAGCTTCCCATTTCAAAAGTAGGGCATTTGATCATAAGAGTGATATCAAAATTAAATAATTTGAATGTGCACTGAACTTTGAAATCCAATAAAGGCAAGGGTAAAAGAGGGCTAGAATCATTTGTTTAATGACATAGAGTTAGCATTATATAATTTGCAGAAAGATAGAGGTGTTTTCTCTCAAATGGCCTGTCACTTTCCAGATCTGTGAATCTAGGGAGTTGATGAGGAATTCATAACTACATGTGACCAAGAAGTGAGTGGCTCTAGCTCAATTGACTCTCCTAGGATCTGGCTGGCTTGGCTATTTGGTTCTTGTGTTTCCATAACTTAGTCACTAATTCTAAATCTAGACATCCTAATCCTTTCCAACCTGAACTAATACCGAAGAAGGTAATCTCTTGATAAAGGCTATAGTGATTGCCTGTTTGTTGATAGCCAGTTTACAAACCTGGATATGTATACAGTAATGATGACTTATCACATTGTTTTGAGATATACGCTCTACAAGGGCAAAGAGTGTGCTATAGACCTAGCTGGTTCTCTCAGTTCCCAAATAAACTTGGAGAAATTTCTAAATTAATTAAGGTAGATGTAAAGGAAATGCAAGGAAAGAAGGTGAGTAGAGAAAAGAAAGAAGAAAGAGAGAAAGAAGGAAGGGAAAGAAGCAGGGAGGAAGGGTAATATCTTTTGATTTTACTAATGTGTGAGTAATGTCTAATCTAAATGGTGTGATTAATAAGATGCAAATGTAGAACATTCTAGAATTACTGGCACTAATTACCAAATTAAATAATGAAATGTTTTAGGATCCATTTTTCTTCACCATGAAAGAGATCATTTATCTCAGTTTTCCAGTTTATCATAAATATGAATATATGGCTGGGCTGGGTAGCTCACGCCTATCACCCCAACAACTTGGGAGGCAGAAGCAGGAGGATCACAGGTTCGAGGCCAGAGGCAGCCTGTATAACTTAGTGAGACCCTACCTCAAGATGAAAAATAGAGCACTTGCAGTGTATGTGCAAGGCCCTGAGTTCAACACCCCCGTACCACAAAAATAAATAAATAAATAAATAATAAATAATTTAAAAAACGTGTTTTCCATGAGGAACTATGGATTGTAAACTTCATAAATCTAACATAACTTTGAAATATAGATATCCAATACATAGCTTTTTTATTGCTAAAGGCTTTTCATTTTAAAATAATAAAAGAAGGAAAATATTCTCTTTCAAAGCAAAAATACTTTAATTATTCCAATGAAAAGCTGGTGGATTTAGATTCACTGTCTCATATATTGTAGTAATCCACGAATTGCTCTCTTTGCCTCAATTTCTAGTTTCATTTCACTTCATCTCAACCTTTGACATAACGTATTAAATATGATAGTGTCCTAGGCTAAAAAATTACAGAATAAAATAAAAACTCCTTAATAAAAGTCAGCAAGGCTGCCATGTTCTAGGTCTTCCTATATCTCCAATCAGCTTACTTCACTCCTCACTTGGCCTCCACACACCAGTGCCACTGAGTCAGTCTGAGGTTCAGAATGTGAGATTGTACATGTTGTCTCTCCTCCTCACTTGCTGGAGAATCCCTACTTACCCTTTAATACTTATCTCATCTGTGCATTTCTTTATGAGACAGGACCAGCTACATAATTTGTAGGGCCCAATGCAACATAAAAATTCAGAGCCTCTAAAATCATACTTCGGCTGGAGTTTAGCTCAGTTGGTAGAGTGCTGCTCTGCACTCTCTGAGGATCTGAGTTTGATCCCAGCACCCTCAAAATTAGAGAAGGATGAGGTAATCCGCTCTGGAAGCAATCCTGAAACAATTAGCCATTGAAAACTCTATGAGGGTTTTATGAGTTGGAGCTGACTCAATGGCACCCAACAACAGTAAAACATCATATTTAATGGTATAACACTGAAATCTTTCCCCCTAATATCAAGAAAGATACAAGCATGTATGATTTTGTCACTTCTGTTGAACTTTGTGTTGGTGGGGGTTGGTGGGGAAACTGTCAAGAAAACAAGGAAAAACAAGATAAAAAGAGAAAACAGAATGCAAAGAAAGAATTTAAAACTATCTCTGTTTGGGAAAGTTATGATCGTCTACATAGACATGCAATGGAATCTAACAAAAACACTATTATAGCAGTAAAGGAGCTCAGCAAGGATGGAGGATACAACTGGATATAAAAATCAGCTGTGTTTGTATACAGTACCAATGAGCTCTCTGAAATTAAAATGGAAAGAAAGGAAAATGTAAATTTTATTTTATTTTTGTTTTGAGACAAGGTCTCACTATGTAGCCCAGACTGGCCTCGAACTCAATTCCACTCTTAGATATATATCCAAAAGAATTGGAAATACAGTCACACAAAACAGTTGTGCATGAATGTTCATGTTGTTGTTGTTGTTAGGTGCCATCGAGTCAGTATCTGACTCACAGCAACCCTACATACAACAGGGAAACACTATTGTCAGTGCTTCTCTGCTGTTCATAGAGTTTTCAATGGCGGATTGATTTTTGGGAGTGGGTTGCCGGGTCCATCTCCCAAGCCTATGGCATCTGGTATTCTCAGGTGGTCTCCCATCCAAGTACTAACTAGGCCCAACCCTGCTTAGTTTCCGAGATCTGATGGGATCGGATGCCAAAAGCCTATGTCTGCAGGTCATGAATGTTCATAGCAGCATTATTCATGGTAGTCAAAAAGTAAAAACAATCGAAGTATCTATTTACGGATGAATTGACAAACGAAATATAACATATCCATATGTTCATATAATGCAACACTAGTCAGCAGTAAAAAGGAATGAAATATTGGTGCATGCTCCAATAGAGATAAACATGGAAAATATTATGGTAAGTGAAAAAAGCTAGTGTGTTCCCTCAGCTGATGCTTCATATCGCCAGCATCTCCAACATCCTGGGATCCCCATTGCTGCTTCAGCCCCACCTTCAAAGCTTCATGTATCAGCCCTTCAGTGGCTCTATACAAGGCACTTAATTCTGGCACACATTGCCTGAGCCTGCAGGCTATCTTCAGAGAGTTTGGTGGCAGTCTGTATAACCCTCAACTCTTGCATTCTGCATACATGTAAAACACGTGAACAATGCCAAGTTTTTCTGCCATCTCTAGAGGTAGCTTCATCTTTTTGAACTGCAGCTGAAGCAATGGCTTCTGTACGCCCAGGCTGAGAAATCATTGACCTAAATGGCATCTTTTCAGGAGTACAGAGAGACAGCTTTCCAGACACTCCCTTTCCATGATCTGGGGCCTTAGGTGGGAGGGCTATAGCTGACTCCTTTTGTTCCTCAAGGGAATTTCTTTCACCCTAGTGAAAATGAAAGGTGGAGGCTATCCTTTGCTGCAGCTTATTTCTTTAACAGTTAAGGCCTCCTAGCCTGAACCAGCCCTGTATATAGAAACCTTAGACAAGCCACAGCTTTTTACCTCTTTAAGCTGTACATTTTTCAGATTGTTTTCTGTGCCTTTTGCTTTATTTTCTCATTATGTATCTCAGTAAACACAGCAAGCAACAACCAACATATGGCCTGAACATTAGGCCATTTTGATGTTTTCTCTGCAAAATTAATTAGTTCCCTACTTTTAAATTCAGCCTCACTCAAATCCTTAGGACAAGGGTGAGTGGGACATGTACAAGCTTTTCACCAGAATGTAACATGAATGGTCTCTAGTCCCATGGGCAATAGAGTCTTCATTTTCCTCTAAAGTGCTGTGAGTCCTGTCTACATTGCTACCAGCAGTGGCATTCTGGTCTTCCTTACTCTTACCAGAACTGCCTCACAAGCTTTCCAGGATTTCTGTGGCCTGCATGTCCAAACTTCCAAACTCCCACAAACACATGACGGAGGCCTATGAACCCTGTGATTAGGTTTCTGCATGGCAACCACCCTACTCTCCAGAACCAATTTTTCTATATTCTGCTATAGCAGAAAAACCAACCCCAAAACACTTATAAGGAAAGAGGTTTATTGGAACTTCATGGCTAGACAATCAGTGCATAATGATGGCAGAGTGGCATGGTGGTGGGGGCAGAGCCTATGTTAGATGATTTCATAGTATAAGCACCACCAGTTGGGGACCAAATGACATGATCTTTGGGAGACAATTTAGGTCCAAACCATAATGCAGAGTTTGCCTTTTTTAGGGGCTGTAGAGCTTCCTCAGCTACTTCCTATCTGTGTGAATTTGGAGACTCAAAGTTTGTTTGTGGGCTCACACCATAAATTAATGTTTTAAAGATCAAACTTGTAGAGTTTGGGGCAATATAATTTTTTTCAAACACTTCAGCAAGTTTTTGAACTGTATACAGTCAAGCCCTTGTACTTGGAAGCTGACAAAGTCTTTCCTAGTATATTTCTCATTTAATGAAAATATGTTCATTTCTTTATCTCTCACTCTCTCTTTCTCTTCTGTTCCCCTCTCCTCTCCATACTGAGGTATCAGACACCATGGGAAAGTCATATCCCTAATCTGATCTTTTCCACAAAACTGAATCTTACTTTTTTGTCAAATGTTTTTTTTCAGTCTTATCTTTACTCCTCTCTATCCCATTTTCATTTCCTTTCCATATCTTCTTACAAGCTGTTGTCTGAGATCCTCTCTTTCTTTCTTCTAAAGTCTTTTTAAGCATAACCAGTTACAACCCATACAAACTATTAGCACTGTTTTCTAATCTGTTCCAACAGAGCTCCAGTAATGGAAAGCAACCACAGGTAGCAACTTTACCAAATGATTTGTCATTGAAAAAAGTTGACTTCATCTTTCCAAGTCTCCAATATCAATTTTCCTTATTTATATCCACTCCTGAAAATTCAATGGCACATACATTAGAATAAATGGTGACAGAGGGCACTATCAATATCAATTTAAGCTAATTTTAGCATTGCAGTTGGCATCTATTTATTAGCATTTGAAAACACAGAAGATAGCTCAGAAGAATAACATCACTTTATTTCTAAGTTCTTAGCATAAAGTTTTTAGCATACCCAAATTCAATAAACAAAATCAATAAAGAAAAAAACCACCATTATGCTTTCTTGAGAATATAAGAATACAACTCCCAGTACTTGCTTGAATCCTATAAATGAAATATCACACCACATTGTCTTTAAAACATAATTATTCCAGTAATAATAAAGGTAGCTTTCACATATTTTCATCCTGAGATCATTAAAACAAAGGCAATAAGGAAGTTGGACTAAGTACTTTACATGGATTATTGCCTTATTTGATTTTCATAAGAACCCATTTGAAGAAAGAAAAACTGAGGCTGAGGAAGACTTTAAAATCTTCCTCAAGTTTACACAGCTAATGTGACAAATCAGACTTTCCAAGCCAGGTTTCTTGGACTTAAAGATTAGGCTACTCTGACATAAGAATTCTTGAGCTTAATTTTTATGATTGGCGTGGCAGTAGGAAACTTAAATGATGAAGGAAACTGAATCACTTCTATGATAGTATTCACTAAAAGTCACAACTCTGGGTTGGAATATTAACATTCAGAAGGAGATATGTAGATATGAATGTGTAGTGGGACTCTCTATAGGAAGAGAATATTATGTGACAAATGGCAAATGTGACATATTTTGTAAAGCATTTTAACCTATGTTACCTTGTTTTCTCCTTGCAACTCTGAACATGAGGCAGGGCATTAGTCATTATTCTCATTTGATAGATGAGGATCAGAGAAACTATGTGACTTACCCAAACCCATTGTGCTAGTGAATAGCAAAGCGGAAAGCCACTATGCCAATGCCAGTGCTTCTTCTGCTAGTGTATGCTAACATTCCTGATGTCATGTAGAACTTTGCTTTGCACTTTATAGTGCACTTTAAATATATTACCCTATGAAATCTCATTTGATATTAGCCTTTTGTCCCCAGGAACACATCTAATATGTGGCTTTGGCTTTTGCCTTGGAAGATAATGGCTGTGTCTCAGGGGGAAAAATTATTGAGATGGAGTAGTTACATATTTTTAAGTTTTTTTTAAATATTAAAAGAATTTTTCTATAGCTTCTGTTTATAAAATGGACTCTAGCACATTTATTTAAATATTT
This sequence comes from Pedetes capensis, assembly GCA_007922755.1. Lineage (NCBI taxonomy): Eukaryota > Metazoa > Chordata > Mammalia > Rodentia > Pedetidae > Pedetes > Pedetes capensis. Next base: position 7,370 of record VMDO01004705.1, read on the forward strand.
GATAATTTTTGTATTTGATGATGAAAAGAATAATACAACTTTTTAAAAATATCTCACACACTGATTCTTCCGTTAGGAAATGCAGAGGTGGTAAATAGTTTTTCTTTATGGTGGTATTATTCTTTTCGAAAGACTTAGAAATATACATCTAGTCTGGATGTCATATTACTGTTGCAATATTTTACAGGTGGGATCAAATTTACATAAAATGGAATGTTTGGGGTTATAGTATTTTTTAATTTTGTGGATTTCAATAGTTGAAACTCAAAGGAGTCAAAAGGATTAGCCATTTAGATGGATATCCAATCATTCATGATTTGACACAGGATTGACTTTTCCTAGTTTCTAAGTCCTCTCTCTACTTCCCTTACAGTGTATCTGTGATTTCTGGATTAAAATTATGAGGTGAGAGTTTTGAAAATAAAAAGTTCCTTAACTGTCAGGAAACAAAGGTTTTGGTCCATTTTCTGTTGCTGTAACAATATACCTGAGGCTGGACACTTTATAAGGAAAAGGTTTATTTAGATTACAGTTATAGGTATTCAAGAGCACGGTACCACCATCTGCACAGCTCAGGTAAGGACCTCATTGTAGATGGCATCACAATGGCAGGAATGCATATTATAATGGAGAGTGCTGAGTAGAACTTATGAAAGAGGAGGTGCCAGGCTCCCTTATAAAAATTCACTCTTGCTAGGCACAGTGGTACATACCTTTAATCCCTGGCAACTCTAGAGGCTGAGGTACAGGTATTGCAAGTTTGAGACCAGAGGCAGCCTGAGTAAGTTAGTGACATCCTGTCTCTAAATACATACATACATACATACATACATACATACATACATACATACATACATACCGAGCTGGGAGGGGGGCAGCCCAGTGACAGAGTACTCACAAAGTATGTGCCAGGCCCTGGGTTCAACCCCCAAGTACTCCCCCACCGAAAAAGAAAAAAAAACACTCTTGTGTTTTTAATCCGGACCCACAGGTTTATATTAATTACTTCTACTTGTAGAGATCCCGTGACCTAATTACTTTCTATTATGTCCTAACTCATAAAGGTTCCACAACCTCAACAACACCTCATTGGAGACCAAGGCTTCAGCACATGAATCTCTGAGGAACAAACTGTATCTAAACCTTAGTGGGTACCATTCCTGATATTGCCTACCTGAGTGAAGTTGGCCATGACACTTGGACCTTCAAAGCATATATTACACTTAAAGATTTAAACTAAATGTTTCTGTATTTTATCAAGATGGTATAGCTACTCACCAAAAAATAGATATTGATTGCTTATGTTAAGTTTAATGAGTCATAAATGTAGCATGCATGTGCTCACCCATGTCCAAAATTGAGAATGGGGTCTCTAAGTAGTTTTTGATGTAAAATTACAAAATTCTGGTACAGCAGCATCCTTTAATTCATCTGGATTTTCAAGTTTTTCATAGAAGCAAAACCAGACATGCAAGTGATTTTGTCCTGCCTATTTGGACCATTTCCACCCTACTTGCTTTAATTTGGCAAAAGCCTAAAAGAAACAACATTAGTAATTAGTGCCACTTCCAATTTGAAAATTCCTCTCACAAGAGACTTCATATTTAGAAGATCTACTGGAAAGAGCAACAGTGGGTCACTTAGAAGCTGGAGTTCCCAATTCTAATCAGGGTTCAAACTAGTTGTGTGATCTTCTGAGCAAGTCCCATAATCTGCATGGACTTTTACTTAGTTTATGAAAGGATAGGGCTTGACTTGGTTCTTATCAGCTCTGTCTTTGAATACATAGCAGGTCAGTATCTGATGCTAAAAAGAAAAGAAAAGAAAAGAAAAAAGACAGTCTATTTTATGCTTTTTAAAGTATTCCTAGCCAATTTCTTGCTAGAAGATAACATGCTTGCCCTATTTTCTAGGTGTCAAAAATTTCTTGCACCAACTGCTGAGACTGCTCTGACCCTCAGTAACAATCATAGATCTAAAATACAACCACTGCTTTTATTTATGTTTTGACTCTGCTTCTTCTGGAGGCAGCAGCTCACATGCTGTGCTGAGAGATGATGAAAATTTGTTGCTAATTACTAAGGTTTGTGCTTCTAAACATTGCTGGCCAGTAATTGAATTGCAGTGTCTAGAGTCGAGAACTAGCTAATAACTTTGTCCCTATAGAGTTGAACTGTAATTAGTTATTCCAGCCAAAGAAGAACTGAAGCTATGTCAGCTGTTTCTTTAGTGTTGCAATAGCCAGGAAATGGAACCCACAATTAAAAAAGGAGTAGAGTGATTGAGATATGCCACCCATATGCATCTACACATACACACAGCAAAACCAGTAGAGCCCAGGGAAGTGGCACTTCAGCTATCATTGGAAAGTCTTATTAAAGAGATCTCATCTCTGCACATTATTGGGGCATGGATTATGAAAAATATACAAGCATTAGTGTTAAAATACATGATAATTGCATAGGCAGCTTCCTATGTATTCATATAACTGGTACCAAAACTAACATTTGTTAATTAAAATGTGTATTTGTGATTTATTCTATTTGAAAGTATCTTTACACAATAGATGTTCTATTATCATATTTTATTTATCTTTAGTGAGTTATGCTATCGTTGGATGGAAGAACCTCATATTTCATACATTACTATAATTAAGAGGAACTTTTATTTATTACCATAATCTGTAGGTAATTTGAGAAGAATCTTTGCCCTGTTTTCTTGGGAAGCACAGACTATATTAACCCAGTTGATAACTTCAGAGTCTTTTGGCTCTACGGAAAGGATAATCTTTGAAAAGACAACTAAATATTTTGAGTTGAGGATCACATAGAATAAGAATGGGAAAGTATGAGAGTTCATATTTTTGAGAGTCAGCTGGACTTTAGGCATATTTTATGCATAGAAAATATATAAATACATTATTTAAATGAATCCAGGCATATGCTATATTTAGATACTGTTAAGATAGAAAATTTCTGCATATTTATTCATAGATTTAATATAATCAAAATCAAACTCCTACAGGATCTTTTTACAGAAATTAACAAACCAATTCTATAATTTATATGGGAATTTATTTGACCCAGAACAGCCCAAGCAATATTTATTAAGAAGAAAAAAGTAGAAGATTTATATTATCCCATAATTAACTATTAAAAACTATAGTAATTAAGATAGTGTAGTATTGGCACAATAAGCAAATGAATAGAAAAAAGTATTCAGATATAAACCCATACATATTTGGACATTAACTTATAATGAAGATAATACTGCAGTATAATGGGGGAAGCAATGGTATTTTCAATACAGGTATGAGATAAATTGAATGTATAAAAAAATAAGTATCTTGAAGCTGGGCTGTGGTGCACACCTATAATCACAGAAAATCGGGAGGCTAAGGCAAGAGGAGCATGAGTTCAAGGCCAGAGGCAGCCTGTGAAACTTAAGAGAGTCCCTGTCTCAAAACAAAAAATTAAAAATAAAAAATGGGCTGTGGGTGCAGTTCAGTGATAGACACATGCTTAGCATGTGTGAGGCCCTGGGTTGAACCCCCATAATCAAAAAATATAGATAGAAAGATAGAAAGGTAGATGGATAGAAAGATAGAAAGATAGGTAGGTAGATAGATAATTGTGACCTCTACTTCACATTGTAGGGCTGGGATTTAGCTCAGTTGGTAGAGCACTGCGCTGTAGTCTCTGAGGTCCCAAGTTCAATTCCCAGCACCGCAAAAATGGGAGACGGGCCTGGCAATCCACCTCCAAGGCAATCGCGAAATAGTCTGCCATTGAAAACCCTATGAGGGTCGCTATGAGTCGGATACCGACTCGACGACACCTAACAACAACAACAACAACTTCACATTGTACACACAATAGTTGTCAAAAGAATGTAGAGCTGTGTTAGGTAAAAACCATTCAGCTTTTGAAACAAAATATATAGGAAAGTTTTTATGACTTTAGGGTAAGAGAAGAGCTTTTAAACATTGTATAACAATGATAACCACAGAAGGAAAAAAATGAACAAATCAAACTATATTAAAATTAAAATAAGATTTTTTTTCTTCCTTGTGTGTCACCTTGAAGAGAATCAAAAGGCAAGAAAGAATGAAAGGAGATAAATGTAATATATGCATGCTGAATAAAGGACTCATATATAGAATCTATAAAGAATAGTTACAAATCATTAAGAACAAAGAGCTTCAAGAGAAAAATGAGCATTTTACCAAAAAAGTTATGTAAATATCCATTAAGTATACAGAACAGTGCTCATCTTAATTAGATATCAAGGGAGTACAATTTAAAACTACAATGCATTACCCCTATACACTCACTAGAATAGTTAAAATGAAAAAGAAAATAACAAGTAATATAGAAAAATGAATTTTCATAATCTACTGGGTTGTGCAAATTCATAGAACCATTTAGAAAACACTTAACACAAACATACTCAGAAATTGTATGCCTCAGGATACACACCAAACAACAACAAAAATATGGTACCTATGTAAATAAAAAGATATGTACAAGGATATTTGCAGCAACCCTGTTCATAATCCTTGAGTGGAAAAGCCAGATGTCCATCATGAGAAGGATGAGTTTTACCATGGTTAATCATATTGTATTGAATATTTAAAAATGGATAAAGGAGAAGTTTTAAAATATTTTTGCCACAAAAATAATGAATGTATGAGGAAATGAACACACTAAATACCTTGCTTGGATTGTTATACAATATATGCATGTATTGTAACCTCACACTGTACCTCATAAATAGGTGCAAGTATTGTGTCAATTAAACTCAATTTTTTAAAAAAGAGTAGAATGGACTAGTAAAGTGTATTCACTCAGTGTAACTCTCCACAATGAAAATTAATGAATCACAAGTATAAACAGTATGAATAATGCCTATAAAACAATATTGAGAGAAAGAAGCCAGACATGAAGAAACATATATTTTATGATTCTACTTATATATTTCCAAAACTCTAAAAAAAAAAAAAGGAGGTAAAACTGATCAATAGTGTTAGAAGTCATAACAATAGCTAAATCTTGGGTGGGGGTGCACAGTGAATGCAATGGAAAAAAAAAATGGGCTTTTGTCACACTTCTTTTCCTCTTTGCTGAGTTTCATGTTGACTATGTGAATGTGATCAGCTTGTTAAAACTCACCAAGAAGTATGCTTTGTATACTTTCCACGTATAGGTTATATTTCAACAAAAAGTTTACCTAAATAATAAAGAAGTGCTTGTCCCATCCCTAAGGATTTCCTGCTTAGTGGGAGGAGATTCTTTCATAAGCATGTTAGTGGAATGCAATGAGGGAAGACAGTGTAGTATAATTTATCAAAGACATACAGGAGGCCCTATCATATACAGGAAAGGGTTAGCGGTGCTGAGGTTGTCATGATGACTAAAATAAGAATCCTGTTTGCAGACGAGTAAAGAACCAAGGGCATATAAACAGGCAATTTCAACATATAAGTATGAAGTAGAAAAATGCATAAGATACTAAATAGACTAGAGGCCCTTTACCTGATTTCCACATGGATTAGCTTGACTATCACTTTCCATTCTCTGTAAAACACGCTAATTGATGCCCACAGAATGCCTGATACTGGAGACTAGCAATCCTGTGAACTTCCACTCCTATCAGCTGAACTGTACTTATTGACAGTCAGTTGTATATACATTTATCACTAGTCTCTTGTTCCAATTTAAAGAAATCAAAATTGGAAATCCAGAGGCTCTACTATAGCATTGCTTTTACAAGAAAGATAATATCTCAAAATATTAGTAGTTAAACCTATTTGAAGACTTAAAATATCGAATCAACACATTTCATCAACCTATAATTCTAAGCTACATGTGATGATTTGGTAAAAATATAAGCTCTGTTGTCATACTGGCTAGTTCAGATTGTCGTTCATATATCTTTAGCTCAGTGATTCTGGGCAAGTCAATTAACCTTTTTTGTGCCTCATTTTCTTCATTTGCAAATGCGGATACCACTGGTACCTTCCTTCTATGGCTGTTGTTCTTGGAAATAAATACATTGTATCATCTAAAGAACACTGAAGGGTGTCTGGTACATCACATATATTCTCTTAGTGTCAGATATTAGTATTTCTGGTCCCTGTCACATCAGGTAAGAGAGGCTGTTGTACTAGAAATGTAGGAAGAACGAAATGGATCTAGAGAGGAAGAAGTATCTAATGAAAGCCAATTGTATGAAGCCACTAACACTTCCTGGTATGGAGACCTGGGGAATATTTCACAAAACTTCAACAGGATCCTTGAAGAATCAGTAGAAAAGATAAAAGCTAAAAGGAACTGTGGGCAGGCTGAGGGACACAGCAGAAAAGTGCAGAAAACTAAGAGAATGGTGCATTTAAAGAAACTTGTGTCAGTCTATATTTTTACTGGCAAATCTTCTTGGGATTAAAACATGGGAGGTTAATCTAAAAAGGTAACTTTAATTTGTTTTTTAAATTTTGCATTCTTGCTCAATAGACTTTGAGTTCCATTGAGAACAGTCATAATTTCTTCATTACCCCCAGACTGTATAACATTCCCTAAGGGCTGAGATTTAGCTCAGCTGGTAGAGCACTGCTCTGCAGTCTCAAGGTCCTGGGTTTGATTCCCAGCACTGCAAAAATGGGAGAAGGATGTGGCAATCCATTCCCAAGGCAATCCTGAAATAGCCATTGAAAATCCCATGAGGGTCGTTATGAGTCAGAGACAATTTAATGACACCTAACAAGGACAGCAACATGTAACATTCCCTACACTGTCCACTCTCCTGGTTCACTTTCCAGCCACTGTCACTGGCCAGCTTCATTCAACTTATTGGACCTTCTTCCTCTTCTCGATTTCCAAATGTCAGAGTACCTGATGTTCTGTCACTTTATATAACATCTATGTCTCAAAGAAAAACATCTTTTTAAAATATGTGGTCTCTTTCCTAAAATCTACACTTACATCCATAAATGGGAGCATACAAATTGAATGCATTTTAGAGACAAGACCACTATCAATAATTATTCCAAGATGGCAGACAAATCAGGACTTCTCTGGGGAAATAGACATATGCACATCACAAACATCCAGCTACTAACTCAACATCCCCACTCAGATAACCAATTGGTACCTCAAAGTTATCAGGTCTCAAAGCAAACTCCTGACTTTCCAGATCTGAAAACATGATTGCACCTTGCCAGGTAGTGCTGGATTTGGAATGGGATACCATGCCTGGATGAGACTTCCTATTGTCAACTGAGTTCTAGGTGAAAGAAGAAGAGTAGACATACAGTCTGTCTCTATGACAGATATTTACTAACTTATCACCAATCTATTTCCTCTCCTTTCCTTCCACAAGGCTAGATGACATTTCCTTACCTTCCTAGAGATAGGCATACAACTGAGTTCTAGCTAAGGAAACATGCATCATTTCCAGGCCAACCCTAGTATAATTTCCCTATAGAACCTCCTTGTTTTGTTGTCAGCCTTCTTGAGTTACACTCTCAGGCTGCTGTGTACACACTATCTTCTAAGAAAATTTCTCAGTCATACATGCAGGGTAAGCTCAGAACCAGTGTAGCCAGGGGACAGAGGAGCCAAAAGATGGAAGGCATCTGGGTCCCTGAATCACTCAATGGGAGATTGCTCACCACAAACTTGTGGATTGTTACATACATGAGAATTAAAGTTTTATTATGACACTTAAATTTCAGGATTTGTTGATTTTGAAAGCTGTCATTTCCTTTACAAAGAAATAGATGGATTTTCTGTAAATTTTCATCTTAGTTGTCATATTAATTTTTATAGGATTGAAATCAAAGTAATCTACACTTCTTTACTTGTGAAATAGGGCTTTTCTTCCTGTCCAGATTCTGCAAAAATAGACAGTTAATCTAGCCATTTATTTATTTACTTATTTATTTACTTAATTATTTATATTGTGGTACTGGGGATTGAACCCAGGGCCTCACGCTTGCATGTTCTGCAAGTGCTGGACCACTGAGCTGCACCCTCAGCCCATTTTTTTTACTTTTTGAGACAGGGTCTCGCTGAATTACACAGACTGCCTCTGGTCTCAAACTTGTGATCCTCTTGCTCTGCCTGCCGAGCCACTGGGATTACAGGTGTGCGTAACCATGCCCAGTGGCTTTTATTTTAATATTTTGAAATAAAAATAAAATCTATCTTTATTGATAGGAGAAGTTTATCTTTCATGCAAAGGCATGCATATCAAAAGCTGGTAGAATCAAACTACAAAGGTAATTTTCAATTGAATGTAACCACATTCCAAACAGTGGTATAGACAGATGGACAAAGTAGTTATAATATGTGGTAATCTTTGCTAACACTCTCTTTCCACTGAATTTATTTATAAAAATTAATATTTGTGGAATTTGGAAAAAAATAGCTATTTTTAAAAATACTAATCACATGGATGGAAAATAAAAGGAAACAAAGAAAATGTCATTGAAATCTAATGTGGCTCTCTTCCTTTTGAAATACAATATTAATTTGTTAGGTATAAGCTGCATGGAATTAGCAAACAGTGTTGATGGTTTCCACATGGATTATAGGCATATAAATGTAGTACAATTTTCTACTAAAATTAGAATCACAACTGTATCCATATGCTTTTTGTGACACTTGCTTTAACCTTCAAAAGAAATTTGCTGTACTAAAGCATGAAAATGCTAATTGTAATGCTTGTAGAAATGTTACCAAAATGTTATGAAATAATTTTAAGAATGACACCATTGTCATGAGTTTAAGTATATTGGAAATACACTTTTAATAATAACACCCAGTAGAAGAAAACAAAATGATCTCAGTTGTTTAAGATGGATTTTGAGGGATGATCACCCATGTCCTCATTTCCTCTGGTTCTGCCCTGCCACTGAACTAATCTGTTAAGACTCTGATCCTGAATCATCCTTTCAAACTTCCTTCTTTAGTTCCACTATCAGGCTGCAGTGTGTACACCACCAAATGAGAAAATTCCTCAGCCAAACATACAGGGCATATGGAGATCTCAGAATCCCTGACACCAACAGGGCCTTTGGTCAGCTCTTAGCCCTCCTCAGTGACTGATTCAAACACTCATAACTCTCTTCAAAATCCACCCAGACCCTCACCTCTTAAAATCAGTGCATGATCAGGCATTGTTTATTTGGGAAATGGAGGCAAAGTGATCAGCTCTCTCCGTTTCTTGCCTCTCCTTTCTGCTCCCCTCACCACCTATACCCTGAGCACAACTACTCTCCTCCTCTCCCTCCTTCCCACCTGAGAGAATGAAATTATCTTCTTTCTGTTTAAAGCTAACCTCTTTTCCTTTGGCTCATTTTCTGATCACCTGAATCCTCCAAGACCATTTCTCATTAATCATCCTTACACATGATAATAGCTGCAACTTCTCTTCTATTGATGGTTTGGCCTTAGCTTTTAGCTCCTCTCTCCTATTATGCTGAAGGGGAAAAAAAGTTCACAAGACTCAAAACTCAACCTCTTCCATTGACTTTTCAGCTACTTTAACTAATATCTTATTCCTTCCCTATTAAAATTCATTTGGTGCTGAATATATGCCATTTGCCCTTCCAGGTCCATTTCCACCCTTCTTACCCTATTCTGTGCGGTGGGATGCTGGGACTACATCAGTGGGCTTCAGTAAGCTCATTGCTGGCCTTGCTACTAATTTTTTATGGCTAAAGAGAAGCACTAGAAAAAGATACAAGGGAGGAAGTAGAGTGAGGACCAGCATCTTTATTGTTACAACTTTTCCTTCCTGAACTAAAGTTCACAGCTACGATCAGTAAACCTTCTTGATACAGTGCTTCTCTCTCTCTCTCTCCCCTCTCTTTTCTTCTCTCCCTCCCCCCTCCTTCTCCCTCTCTTGCTACTTAAATCTCTTGGACATACCATCTATATATTCCAATGACATTTCAAGTCAAACATGTCCAAAATGATTATGTACTAAAATCACTATAAATCGCTATCATTATACTATGTGCCTCAGAACTGTTCCTACTTCTATTTTTCTCTCCGTCTATGGCTCAATTTATCTATCAGAAGTCTAAGCCATACTCCTATCTCCTCCTCATTCCCAATTACATCTGCTTCCACTCATGATTCATTGAAAATTAGCCTTGATAATTCCACCAAGGAGAAATTCTAAAGAGAAAGTGTGATTGTGATCATGCCATCCCACTGTTTAAGAACTTTCAATGGCTCTATTTTTAGTTCTTTCTAGGCACATGGGTACTTTCTTTTTGCCGTGACCCTTGTCTATCTATCCTCAGTCCCAGCAGCTAGAAGTCTTATTCCTTTTTCTTTATGTGTTATTGATATCAAACTGTTTCTAGTTTCTAGTTCATGTCATAACATTTCATGCCTCCATGCCTTTTGAAGTCTGTCAATTTCCAAAACACCTTTGACCATATTGTTTGATTTTGTCACTCATGTTTTAGCATAAGCACTTCTTCTTTCCAAGAAGCCCCTCCTCTTGCCTCTATCTATTCCCCCACTTCTTCTGGCATTATGCCCTCCCCACTATCTTCCTGCTTCTAAGTGTCCATACTTGGACTCCTAGCATATCATAAAATCTCTTGGAGAAGCTGGGTGTGGTGGCGCATGTCTGTAATCCCAGAGGTTTGGGAGGCGGAGACAGGAGGATCACAAGTTCGAGACTAGAGGAAGTCTATGTAACTTAGTGAGACCCTGTCTCAGGAAGTAAGGAAAAAAAATAATAAAAGGGCTGGGGGTGCAGCTCAGTGGTCCAGCACTTGCAAAGCATGCAGGCGTGAGGCCCCGGGATCAACACCCAGTACCACAAAAAAAAAAAAAAAAAAAAAAAAAAAAAATCTCTTGGAGAATTTAAAATGTTACAATGAAATTATGTGTTAGCGACTCTCTCCTCCACCAAATTCTAAGAGTTCTAAGGCAGGGAAGATGGCTTGATCACCTCCATACCAGAGACTCTATTAGAGGTCTTGCAGGAAATAAAACTTAATGATGTTCAGTTTGGAATGTGGGAGGAAGAATTTGAAGCAAAAGGACTTACAGAAACAAAAGGAAAAGTTGATGTAATGAAAACAATATAGGTGGCCTAAGGAGGTAACAAAAATGAAATAGTTGCAGCTACAGTTAGGAAGAAACTTACTTTAGCTTAAGAGTGACAATGACCTTGGTTGTTGGGCAGAGGAAGTAGTGGGGATCAGTAAAGCTGCTCAGAAGCAGGTAAGGTGCATGTACAAGCCAAGGAACACAAAGGATTGCTAAAAAACAACAGAAGCTGGAAGAGGCAAGAAAGATTCTCCTCTAGAGCTGACAGAGAGGCCGTGACCCTGCTGAAACATTGATTTCAGGTTTTGAGCCTCCAGAGCTGTGAGACAATAAATCCAATTTTAAGCCACTCTGCCTTCGGTGCTTTGTCATGGCAGCCCTAGCAAATTAATGCAGCTACCAGTGCTTGGATTTTGCAATAACCTCCTTACGAGTCTCTTACTCTGAACTTCTGCACCTTCCCCACCCCACCTCTGTACTCTAGTCCCAACATATATAATAAAAAGAAGAGTGAACTTTTTTTTTAAAAAAAGATCAGATCAGGTTACTTTTCTACTCAAAATCCTCCAATGGTTTCCGATCTTATTTAGAGTAGAAAACAAAGTCCTGACAGTAAATGTCAAGGCTACACATCATTTGACTTCATTTCTTATTATCACCTTCTTTGTTCACTGTAGTCCAGCCTCACTGGCCTCATTTGTGGCCAAGAAAACTCCTATCTTTGGGTGTTTGAACTTACTGTTTCCACTGCTTGTATCACCTGGATGCATACAAGCCTATTCCTTTGGATTTTTGCTCAAGTAGAATTACTTTTTTTTTTTTTTTGAGTCCCAATTAACCTACATGTAACCATAACCCTCCACAAATGTTCCAAACCCATTTCCTGCTTTATTTTTATTCATAACACCATCATCATCTAACAGACTCCATGTATATTTTCTTTTATTTCTTCTTGGCTCAAACACAGATTTGATCTCAACAAGGACTTGATTTTTGTTTGTTTCGTTCACTGGTATAGCAGAGTGCCTAACACAAAGAGAATTTGGCACCCAAGATTGCATAAGGCATATCTGTTAAGTGAGTAGGTGATCTCATGTACCTTCAAGGAGCACAATGTGGCAGAATGATTACTGACTGCCATTGGAGTCAGAATTTCTGAGTTCTACACCCTGCTGGATCTGAGTTCTATACTGCCCGGGGTGGGGGGGCGGTAAGTAGACCAGAATAAGTGGCCTTGGCTGAGTATGTCTATTCATTTGCTAAAATGAGGAAACTAAAATCTATTCTACTTCCCCATGTCGCTCTTAGGATCAAATTTGATGGTACATATAAAAGTGTAATGAATCTGCACAGTTACAAAAATATGAGATATAATTAAACTATATTCATAGTTCTATAGAATAAAAGTGATTCTGTATGTTAAGAGGTTAGTAATAAAAGATGACACTCTTCTTAATGGTGGAGAAATCAGGCTTCCTAAAAATAGATTCTAAAAAAAAGTAAAAATAATCAGTCAAGCACAACTTAAAATTCCTTAAGATGAGAGCTTTGAAATGCAATATTCATCATTGAAAGCTATTACCTACTAAGAGATACTAAAATATGTACATATATAGAAAAATATCTAAAGCTTTCTAGGTGCTACAAAGAGCCCCTTATGAGTGAATAAAATTCAACATTATAGCCTTGAAGTGTATCACATTATAAAAATATTTTTATTTTATTTATTTATTTTGTGGTCCTGGGGTTGAATCCAGGGACTCGTGCTTGCATGCTTTGCAAGTGTTGAACCACTGAACTGCACCCCAGTCCCCCCCCCTTTTTTTTTTACTTTTTTGAGACAGGGTCTCACTAAGTTATGCAGATTGCCTCTGGTCTTGAATTTGTGATCCTCCTGCCTCCGCCTCCCAAGTTGCTGGGAGTTGCGTGTGCCACTGTGCCTGGTGCAAAAAAAAATAAAGTATTTTTAAAACTATAGGATATTTTCCTTAACTTACCTTGCCCACTAAGATTTACATGTACTAATATACTCCTGCCAAATAAGCATTCTGTGGGTAATTTATATTGTTGTTGTTGTTAGGTGCCATCGAGTTGGTATCAGACTCATAGCGACCCTCTTACAACAGGGGAAACACTATTGTCAGTGCTTCTCTGCTGTTCATAAGGTTTTCAATGGCAGATTGATTTTTGGGAGGGGGTTGCCAGGTCCTTCTCCCAAGCCTACAGCTTCTGGTGTTCCCAGGCGATCTCCCATCCAGGTACTAACCAGGCCCAACCCTGCTTAGCTTCCGAGATCTGACCGGATCACATGCCACAGGGCTACAGCTGCAGGCATGTGGATAATTTATAGTTTATGCTTATTTCCCTATCATATCCTACAGTCATACTTAGGACATCTGGTATCAATTTAACAGTCATCACACAGTCAAATGGGAAGCACTTTTTAAGAACTTTTTAAGGGTTAGCACTGCTGAGGGTGTCATCTAGTTAGGAATATATAGTCATACAGAACCTCAATACAAATTAGACAAGGAGAGGCCCTTTAATAAAAGAAATACATAAAAGTACAATGTGAAGGAGGGAAAGACAAGTTCAGAGTAAGGAAATCTGGAACTTCTTTTTTTTTTTTTTTTTTTTTAAGAAACGATCTTGTCTTAGTTGGGTCTTAAAGAATTTTGACAGGTGAAGAAAGGGAGAGGATGTAAAGGTACATCAGGCAGAGGTAGAAACTTGAGTCCCAGCAGTAAAAATCATCAAGAAGAACTCAGAAGAAGGAAGGTACAATGTGAATATTTAGGGATTATCCCTAATATGTGGAAATAACCCACTCCCAAAACTCAATCTGCCATTGAAAACCCTATGAACAGCAGAGAAGCACTGACAATAGTGTTTTGCCTGTCGTATGTAGGGTTCCTTTGAGTTGGATACCGACTCGACAGCACCTAACAACAACAATATCAATGGCAAACACTCTCTCCTATACAAATTATAATGTAGTGCTATACTCAAAGACAGTGGTATTCAACATCTCTCAGTAATAAAAAGAAATGTTCAATCTCGCCTGGAGTCTATGTTTTTGGGGAATCTTATACAACTTATGGCTGCATCCATAGCCCTGTGGCATCCGATCCTGTCAGATCTTGGAAGCTAAGCAGGGTCAGGCCTGGTTAGTACTTGGATGGGAGACTGCCTGGAACACCAGGTGCTGTAGGCTTGGGAGACAGACCCAGCAACCCACTCCCAAAAATCAGCCTGCCATTGAAAATCCCATGAACAGCAGAGAAACACTGATAATAGTGTTTTGCCTGTTGTACATAGGGTCACTAAGAGTCAGATACTGACTCGATGGCACCTAACCACAACAACATACAACTTATAACCTCTCCCTCAAAAGCATTGTCCAAGATATGAATAATTTTACTACTTATTTCAAAGGTTTAATATTTTTCTTTGAAGCTTGCATTTGGACATAGGTTAAGAATAGAGCCAGTAGACTGCTATTTGTAAGGGATTACTTTACATTTTCTGTATTGCTGTTAGGTGCCATGAGGGTATGACTCATAGTGACCCTTACAGGATTTTCACAATCATTGTAGGATTTTTAATGGCTGATTGCTTTGGGATTGCTTCAGGGGTGGATTGCCTTTTCTAGTTTTTCTAGTGCTGGGGATTCGACAAAGGGCCTCAGAGAGCTCAGAGCAGCACTCTACCAACGGAGCTAAACCTCAGCCCTTTTCTGTGTTAGAGCATTTAAAGGTTCATAAAGGAGGAGAATTGAGGCCAGTGTTATAGTAACATTTAAATCGTTGGGAAAAAACAAGAAATTATTGGTTAGTTTACTGGAGAACATCTATGATGTCATTTTGTCATCTCAACAGAGAATATGTTTGATGCAGAGTTCAGTGACCCATTGGAACTATAAACCCCAAACTCCTGCCAGCTTCGGTCATGGTCTCCTTGTACGTATTAAAATACCTACACAAGAAAGTTCCATAAAAACATCATAAGTGGACAAAGATTTGCATTCCTTGAAATCTAAGGAATAGGATTTGCAGTGTTACTTTTTGTCATATAAACTTGAAGGAAGCCTGAAGTATTGAAGGGAAAGTTTGTCAGATATCTCAAGGATTGCCAATAGACCATTATCTCTGATTTACAACAGCAGTTTAATGACACTTTTATAGATAGGCCATCAACATAAAACAATCAAATGTAAAGCTTTTAGCGAAGTAAGGTAGGCATTTTGAAAGGGTGAGATGTGAGTATCTTAATGTCTGAATCAGCACAGTTCAGAATCCTTTTGATAGACAAACAGACCACATACATAGTTCAACTGCTTTGCATTCCCAGAGATCACACATTTAAACAAGTCAGATCTAGTTAAATTAATGAAAGACGAAAGAAGACCACGTAGGAGTCAGTCTGTGAGAGTCACTACATGAAAGACAGATATCAATGTATGGTCACATGGCCACAATATACAGAAGATGTGATTTGTGAGGACAGATTAGACGACAGAAAGGCACCCTGTTGTCATCATGCTATATGTGCCTAGTGTCCATCCTTATCGCATGAGTATATATGTCTTGTCTAGTCTCAGACACTCCATCAGTGGCTACCATGTGTGTGGCCTAGGTTGTCAGAAAGAGGTGGTCTTGCTCTAGCTACTGTTTAGCTACTACCACTTTGCTCTTGTTCACCAGCTGCCTATCCTAGTCTGCCCCCTTGTTGTTTTCCTAACATGACACTTAAAACTGGCCCTTGGTTTCACACCACCCTGAAAAAGCTTTCCTGACCACCCTGAAAAAGCTTTCCTGACCTGTGAAGTCAGTTCCGAGAAAAACATGACATTTTAAAAGATATCTCAGCCAGGCACAGTGGCACACATTTGTAATCCCAGAGACTCGGGATGTAGAGGCAGAAGGATTGCAAGGTCGAGACCAGAGGCAGTCTGTGTAATTTAGTAAGACCCTGTCTCAAAAAGTACAAAAAGTGGGCTGAGGGTGCAGCTCAGTGGTATAGCACTTGCAAAAGCATGCAAGCACAAGGCCCTGAGTTCAACCCGCAAAATAGCAATAAGTAAATAAATAAATAAATAAGATATTCCAAAGGGATAGCATCCTTGTGTTTCAACCCCATCCTGGCTTTCTTCCTTTGTTTGTTTTTATTGAGCTTATATTTCTCTTCCTATATTTTGAAAAACCACACATAAAACAAAATGTGTTTAGTATGGAGGTGAAAATGAAGTTGTCAACTCAACAGTACACAGCTAATTGTTCAATGCCAAGGAATAACTTTTGGATACTACTTCATTATAGTGGAATTAATATCTACTAACATGCAAATTTTTCCCTTGTCTCTTTAGAGCAATACAAACTGACTAGTTCTGTGCATCAATTTAAAACAAAGAACTCTTGGGAAGCTTTTAATAGTCTCATTTCTGGTTTCCATTACTTAGTTAACTGAACTTAATCTGCTAATTTCCAGACATGTCTTATTTTTAAATACAACTCACTAAAACATATGTTTTATTTTCTTCTGAGTATGAAAAAAGGTGAGAAATACTTATAAATATAAAAGATATCCCTCTCACACTTTTAAGGGCAAGCATTATGACCTCAAACTATATTGGCTGCTATGTGAAGAAGCCTCCCAGAAAAACAAGTATACTCATAGATTAAGTTATTGTTGTTGTTGTTGTTAGGTGCCTTCAAGTCAGTGTCCGACTCATAGTGACCCTACGTACAACGGGTGAAACACTATTGTTAGTGCTTCTCTGCTATCCATAGTGTGTTCAAATGCTGATTGTTTTTTCTGGGGGAACTGGGGAGGGGGATTGCTGGGTCCTTCTCCCAAGCCTAGAGTACCTGGTGTTCCCAGGTGGTCTCTCAGCCAAGTGCTAACCATGCCCATCCCTGCATAGCTTCAGAGATCTGACACGATCTATTGCCACAGTGGTGTGGCTGCAGTGATAGATTAAGTAGCTTCTACCTATTCCTTAGGTGCTGGGATTTAGCTCAGTTGGTAGAGCACTGTGCTGCAGTCTCTGAGGTCCAGAGTTCAATTCCCAGCACCACAAAAATGGGAGAAGGACCTGGCAATCCACTCCCAAAGCAATCCTGAAACAGTCAGCCATTGAAAACCCTATGAGGGTCACTATGAGTCAGATACTGACTCAACGGCACCTAACAACAACAACCACAACCTATTCCTTAGCCTACAGCTGTAGACCTGTAACATCTGATCCTGTCAGATCTTGGAAACTAAGCAGGCTCGGGCCTGGTTAGTACTTGGATGGGAGACCCCCTGAGAACACCAGGTGCTGTGGGCTTGGGAAACGGATCCAGCAACCCACTCTCAAAAATCAATCCACCATTGCAAACCCTATCAATAGCAGAGAAGCACTGACAATAGTGTTTTGCCTGTTGTGCACAGGGTCACTATGAGTTGGATACCGACTCCACAGCACCTAACAACAACTACCAATCCCTTAAAAACTCTGTCAGGTAACTGATGTTTCTGATGTAAGAAATTTAAAATACTGTACTATATTTTCAGAGAGAGGATAATTGACAATAGAAGAGCCTGCCTTATCAATAGGCTAAATCAATATAGAAGAAGCGGCATTCAAGGAAAGCTCAAGATAGTACATAGAGGATGATTTTTAACTTTGTACTAAGGTGCATCTGATCTTGGGCTGAAAAGGCAATAACAGTGAGTAAAAATAAACATTTTCTCTATGTAAGTCAATATCCCAGGTTATTTTCTTATAGTAATGGGAAGCGGACTAGTACAAACCACGTGAGTTTATGTTTTGAAACAAGTAAAAGAGCTAAATGCAAACTGAGTGTCTTATCATCTAGCACCAAACTCTGCACTATGACCAGGAACCACAATTAGTCACTCACCAAACCAATCATTCAAAGGGGTCTGGGGAAACCTCATTTGATATGAAGTGCTAAAATAGGAAAATGTTCTCATCCTATATGCCTATTTCTAAGGGTTGATGAATGAGAATCCTTGAAAAGATATCAAGCAAAATATCCTAGCCTTCTGAATACCTTCTAATCCAAAAGACTGTTTGCTGGGCAGGAAGAATAATGCAGAGAGAATAAGGAGGTTGAGAGAAGTAACCAGGAAGATTGTATAGGGAGCATTCAGACTTTTTCAATTTAGATGTTGCCCTCTACATTTTTATTAGACCTGGAGTCTAGCAGGGCATTGTTTACTACCTTCTTTCTTACAGGGCATGCACAAATTGCCAGCAAGAGTGAAGGTCAAATTGTTAGGCTTTTAATGCACAAAGGTTATCATGTGTGGCAAAGGAATTCAGTGACTAATACTCAGTTTGTCTGTGTCGATCACAAGCTCATGAGGCAGAAAGTCTCAAAAAGTTATTAGACACCCACAGCCAGGACTCTGTTGTCCTAGACAGAGCAGCAGCCATACCACTTCTATAGAATAACATACTGTCTCCTCACAACAAGAGGTCATCATCCTAGAAAAGGCAACCTTGAATTAAATGAATATTAAGTGAAGTCTGACTGCCTAGCAAAACACAGTATTTCCTCACAATTCTAAACATGGTTTGAATTGTTCAACACACTAAATCTATCAACTCAACAAGTATGTGTTTAATACTTACATGATATATGGCTTAAAATTTTCATAGACCAATCACATTTTTTGTCATTTTTTTACTTAAATATTCCTGGTAGAATGGCTTTGATCAGAAGCTAGGGGCCGAAGGGACTCCAGCATAAAATCTGTTCAGGAGGTAGGGAAGGTGCGGCAGGACTGAGGGGCTAAAGTATTCATCATGAAGGCCCATAGGAAGACAGATTAACTGGATAATAGTAGGTGCCCTGCTCCCCACATGGACCATGTATTAGCTCATTTTCCATTATTATAACAAAATACCTGAGGCAGGCTAACGTTATAAAGAAAACAGGTTTAGGTAGCTCATAGTTTTAGAGTTCAAGAGCATGGCACCAAAATCAGCTTAGCTCTGGTGAAGAACCCATGGAAGATGGCATCACAACAGTGTGAGCATGTAAGAAAAGGAAAGAGCACATAATGAGATGGGTCGCCAGAAAATAACTGGCCTCCTGAAAGAACTGTGTTCATTAATCTCCTCCTAGAGCATGTCTCCAATAACCTAGTAATCTCCCACTAGGTCCCGTTTTGCACAGATCCCATCATCCCTTATCATTGCTACACTGAAGATCAAGCTCCCAACACATGAGCCTTTGAGGGATACACCTGAAGCATGTCCAAACCACAGCAGATCATATGTCCTAGCATAAGTGTACATACTAGGAATCCTTAGATGCAAATTTAGCCCAATTGGAACCATTCATAGTTCCTGCACACAGCAGCCATTTCCGGTCTCCCTTATTGCCAAGAGTTTTCATTCATAATCTAAATAATTCACCTTGTACTGAGCCATTTTCTCTGTCTCCTCTATGTGGGGAACTGGGAGTGACAGAAGCTCGTAACAATCCTCTACACTACCTTAAGAGAATACAGTTGCCTCATGAGCAAGAGCTTTTCAATCATCCTATGCATGGGAATCACCTGGAGGGAATCTTTACATCCTCATACCTGGTAACATGGGGCAGCATCTCTGAAATGAGGCTCAGAAATCTGTGACTGCATCCCAAGTAATTCTGATGTAGGTAGTCTAAGAGCCTCATTTTTCCCTATGATTTTATCTAAGCCCTCCCTCTAAAGGGCTGGGATTTCGCTCAGTTGGTAGAGCACTGCACTGCAGTCTCTGAGGTCCCAAGTTCAATTCCCAGCACCACAAAAATGGGAGAAGGACCTGGCAATCCACTCCCAAAGCAATCCTGAAACAGTCAGCCATTGAAAACCCTATGAGGGTCGCTATGAGTTGGATACTGACTCGACAGCACCTAACAACAATAACAATAACAATTCCTTCTAAAACATTCACACCTATATGGCTTCTCCTCCGGGTTTCCTACAACTTTTCTGATCATGGTCACTTTGCTTGGAATTCCACCACTAGAGACTGAAGAATCTTATAAAGTATTAATAAATACAGGTGATATATTATATGGGTGTGGGTATGTATACACTGGGGATGCCAAAATGTATACACATTTTAAGAGGTGTTATGTATGTATTACTTTTCAAAGTTGAATTGAATTATGGTAGCAATATGTGTATGACATTCAGGATTATATTTCCATGATCATATCAGATCAAGCATGTGATGCATTCTTAAAACAGCAAAACGGAAAGTTTTCATCCCAAGATGTGTATATATTTCTTTGCATCCTCTGTGTGTGTATCTCACATGCATTTAAATTTGTAAAAATATGTGTGCTATCCACATATATGCATAATATTTAATATATTATGAATGTGTAAAAATTTACATGACACATTATCTATTTTGTGAATATGTATATTATATCTGTATGCTAAAAATAATTTTTAGTGCTGTAATTCTATTTATATTCTTTAGGAGAGAATATTTAGCCCTTCCCCATTTATTTATCCTTATGGAGGAACTTCTACAAGGCTGATGTTCCTAAAATTTTCCTTGATCTTTAACTTCCATTTCCCCAGGAAAGGGCTACCTTTTTGGTTGATGAGACCAGAAAAAGAATCAGGCTAGACACTTTTTCTCCCTTTGAATCTGACCTGCCTGTATTCTACTACTGAGTGTTTACCCAGACAGCCAGTGCACAAATGACATGTCTGTCTAATTCAGAGTTAAAATATTAGAAAGATTATTTGGCACAACCTCTGATCAGATTTATCAGTAATAACCATCTTATTTTTATATTTCAGTTGGTTCCAAATATGGACATTAGGAGTTCTATACCTTGGACTCCTCAAATCTCCAAGACTTTCTAAATAAATGTTAGACAGAGTTAGAAGAATAGTAGGTATTTCTAAGCCCCCAAAACTGTGGAGAGTTGAGATGGAGGTAAGATTAGGAGTTCTAGGGTTGGGGAGGAAGAAGCATATGAACTCATAAAAGGGAAATTTTACATTACAATTTTCTTACAACTTGGCTTTGCTGTAGAATTTTATAGCATTAGCTTCTTCTTCAAGAAATTAAATAATTGTAATTTGTTTGACCTTCTCTTAGAGATATCATTTGTGGTAGGGGAAGATAAACCCATGTAATAACTATATTCAGTTATCTTGCAAATAGAAGGAACTCCAATGTTGAGTCTCTCACTAGCCAACACTTTTTTTTTTAAATAACATTACAATATAAGATGTTACTCTAAACTCTATGATTATAGTATGCACAGTATTTGCCCTTAAGTAGGTTATACTTTGGTGAGAACAGTATACCCGCCAGTATAATAAAAGACTTAGGCAATGTGCTTGAAAAATTACTTCTCGCCGGGTGCGGTGGCGCACGCCTGTAATCCCAGTGGCTCGGGAGGTGGAGGTGGGAGGATTGCAAGTTCCAGACTAGAGGCAGTCTGCGTAACTTAGCGAGACCCTGTCTCAAAAAGTAAAAAAAATGGGCTGAGGGCGCAGCTCAGTGGTCCAGCACTTGCAGAGCATGCAGGCGCGAGACCCTGGATTCAACCCCCAGTACCACAAAAAAAAAAAAAAAAAAAAAAAATTACTTCTCTAGGTTGACCAAGGCTCTGGTGCAAAAGCATCTCATGCCTAAATGACACAGGTACCAGTGTGCAAGGTCCAAGTCATTTCCATTGACAAGCCAGCCATCAATCCTGGGGAAAACTTCACTGAGCTGTATTTCTAGCTGGTGATGTTCTCTAATTCATGACTTGCTCTTTTAAAATGACAGTTTTCTCTTCCTGTGTTTCTTTTAATTAATAACCTTGTGGAATATTTTTCATTAAAAATGAATTTTACCTTTACTATGAAATGTCAAACATGAATAAAGGGAGCAACATTTTCTTGAGGAGAGTATTATTTTTAAAAAAGATATTAGTTCACCTTTTCTTTGACAAATTTGACTAGTGGAATAAGCTGTTGAAGCAATATTTCTCTTTCTTCCCATAGTGGTGGCCTCTTTATTATGTTCCTTTACAAGCAGATAGATGGAAACAAATGGTATTTTAAAAAGTTAGGTCCTTCAAACATACTATAACATTGAGGGTGAGTGACATTTAAAATGTTATGAGAGCAAAGAGTGGTTGCCTTCTACTTCTAAAAGGGCAATTCATGGGCAAGGGGTGTGGCACAGTGGTAGAGTGCTTGCCTACCATATGCAAAGTCCTGGGTTTGATCCCAGCCCTGCACAAATAAAAATAAAAAATAAAGTAAAACTGCAATTCAAATTTAGTTTGAGGTTGTAAATAAAAAGTGGACTTAGCTTCTGGCTTATAAAACTGTACCAGGTTAAGACTAGACACATATTGGCAAAGCTTTTTTCCATTTTTTCAAATGTTTCCTTCCAATGTCTCCCATTAAGGAAAATATATTCACGTGATAATTCTGTTTCTATAGCCCCAGAGTCATGATTATAAGGACAGCATTTCAGCCAGTAGCAAGGTGCTCAGATAGCCAAACCTGATAGATAAAATTCAGGGTGAGTTAGGACACATAGACAATGTACAAGCTTTAGGTCAAATGAAATTGGCTAATGCTAATCTTACTAAAGGTAGCAAAACATGGCATGGAAATTTATTCACTAACCTAAATTAGAGAAATGTAATCCATGAGCTAAAAGTGCTGAGACCTAGAATTAACATCACAACTCCTACCTGTTCTCTTAAAATGTATCCCATTAACCAAGTCATTTCATCAAATGTTAGGGACCTCGGCTGGGATTTTACCCCAAACAGAGGTTATACCAAATGTGTGGAATTTTGAAGGAGGTAGAAGTAGATATTGTTTTTTTATTAACATAAAAAATAGGCATGTCCTTTGGGAAAACTCAACATCATTCTGGACATATGCAATTCTCGGCACATTCCATTGATTGCTGCATATAGAATTCCTTGCCACTACTCATTACATTCAGCTTATAAGAAGAGAATTCTTTGTTCTAAAGAGATCAGACCTGGGTGCCACTTTAACAGTCCCCTTACCTCATCACAAAGCACTGATGAACTATAGTAATGCTGAGACTACAACCTGACCTTTTCTGACTACACTAATTTGGGGAGAGGATCTTGATACAGTCACATGCTGTCGTTTACGAAACCAGGCCTTGCCATCACCTTTATCAGCACCACCATTGCTGTCATCATTGCTGACCTTCACTAAGCCCTTGCATGGGATGATCTCTTTATACTTAATACAACAACTCTATGAATAGGTATTAGATTCTAAACCCTGTGAGAACAGCGAACATGTCTGTTTTATTCATTTAGGCATTTTGTAGGTACTTTTCTAATTACCTAGCATTGAAGATGGGAGAAGGGCCTGGCACTCCCAAGACAATCCCAAAACGGTCAGCCATTGAAAACCCTATGAGGATCGCTATGAGTTGGATACCCACTCGACGGCACCTAACAACAACAACAAGCATTGAAGAAGAACTCCATACATATTTATTGACTATTATTAATCTCATTTTTGTAGGTAAATAAGATGACAGTGAGTAAACTCATGTGCCATGATCAAATATACAAACCTAAAGCCAGTACTCTAGTCATTACAAAGAGAGGACTTGATACATTCACTAGGAAAGAATATGGGTACTCTTTTTGGACGTAATCAGGATTGTTTTTATTTCTGAAATGAAAGTAAGCCACAGTCTGCTTCTCCTGGCTATAGACAGTAAAAGAAGAAGGGGCCATACATCAGGATATTCTCTTCCCATTTTCTCTTTCACCAAAACAACTGAAGAGTCATTCCAAGTTGAAAGTCCCACACTGAGAAATAAAATATTCAGTTGCTTCCTGGAAAATCCCAAATATGACCATGCCCCCTTAATAAGTTTGGATCAGTTTTAATCAATGAATATCTAAAATTGCTCATAGTAATCTTTTGGCAAGTCTATATTTTTTATTTTTAATTTCCAAAGAACTTTCTAACTTCTCAAAAATGTAATTTCTGAAAGTTCTTATTAAAGGTACATTCAAAATCATCCCAGTACTTTTTAGAATTAAAAAAGAGAATAATAAATCAAATTCCTCTTTTTTTCCTTCCCCATTCTTCTCGGTACTGACTCTCCCAAGGGATTCAGAAAGGCAAGCAACACACACCACAATAAATTGATAGACTTTGCAATATTATTACCCAGTCAACAAATGTCACTGAAGTTCTAGGGCACAAAAAGCAGTGAGGTGTATGCATGAGGGAAATGCAAATTGAAACAACTCTGAAATTCCACCTAACTCCAGCATCTCTGATATTCTTGAACCAAAATTAATCAGTTATGTTTTTGCTGAGGATTAAATATTCCCACTATCTAAAATCCAGACTAGAGTAGCAGTTTTCCAAATTGGACATATTTTTTTGAGTTGGCTTAGAATAAAATGAGAAAATGCTCAGATAAATTGAAATTCTGTGGCGTCAAGTATGAGTTTATTTCTAGGGCATAGATATTTGACTATGGAAAACACAGAAGGAGAGTCATTCATTTGTATCCTAAGGATTATTCAAAAACTAGAAGTTCAGATCTCTTCTATTTGGTGGTGGTGTAGTGCTAACTTAACCTCCAAGCACAGGGTACATTTTCATACAATAAGATTTGTTGCAATTCTGCTGAAAGAATTGTCCTAACTGATTTTTTGGCCTGCAGCCATACCACTGTGGCACCCGATCTGTTAGATCTTGGAAGCTAAACAGGGTCAGGCCTGATTAGTACTTGGATGGGAGACCTCCTGGGAACACCACGTGCTGCAGGCTTCGGTGAAGGACCCGGCAACCCACTCCCAAAAACAATCATCCATTGAAAACCCTATGAATAACAGAGAAGCAGTAACAATACTGTTTTTCATGTTGCACATAGGGTCACTATGAATCACACACTGACTCGACAGTACCTACCAACAATAAATGAATTTTTTAATTTCTACAGTTCTCTCTTTGCTTTAGTCCGACTTCCATTGCTGTGACAAATACCTGGGAGGAACAAGTTAAAGGAAGGAGGATCTATTCTGGCTCATGATTCCAGAGGTTTCATTCCATGGTCAGCTTGTTTCATTGTTCCTGGGCAGCACATCATGGCAGAAGGGCAAGGTGGAGCAGAGCTATTCATTTCATGGGATCCAGGAGGCAGAGGGCAGAAATGGGAAGGGTCCAGTGCCAAGATTCCCCCTTTAAAAGCATGATCCCAGTGATCTACTTCTTCCAACTAGGCCCTACTCTCCCTGTTGTCTAGACAAATTTTGGATCCATCAATGGATGACACCATTGACTAGTTCAGAGAACTCATGATCTAATCATCACTGGAAACATCTTCATAGACACACATTCTAAACTCCCAGGTTTTTCTCAGTCCAATCAAGTTGACCATCAAGACTAATTATCTCTCTATCTCTTCCCCCACCCAGCCCTCAATATTTTTGAGCTTCATTGATGCTACCAACCTCTATAGAATTGCAGGCTCAAAATTTAGAACACCACTCTAAAGACATGTGTGAAGTAGAATGTCTTGAGAACCCAATAAGGGAAAGATTTCAGCTTTGTCAAACTATCAAATCTAAAATCTACTTTCACACTTTTCTCACCACAGCAAACACTCACAGTGAGACTTTTGTACTCTGCAGAACATAAGGCACCACTGGAGTCAATGGAATGAGCCTCCACCTGCTCTTCTCTTTGCCCCATCCCCACTACCAACAGCCAAAAAGAACTTCCTCCTAGAACGTGATTTCAGTAACAGGCTACTTAGTGACTCTTCTGTGTGGCAATATTGCTATATATAAGCTTGGCAATCAGGCTCATTTTATAGAGTCATAAATCTAGAAGGCTGGATCTAATCTGTCTTGCTCACGTTTTGCTGGCAAAACAGACCCTTTGCTGTGTAATAACACACTTTAAAATGATTAGAAAGGTCATTCAACCTCTTGGTTTCTCAGTGCTGAGCATTAAGAACACTATATTCTTACTCAAGAGGAAGCATGTAACTTCCTATCATGGGATATTAACATTCAAAATTTCATGTTAGCCATTTAATATGCAATCCATAACTATACCTAAAGTGCTTGTGAAGGTACTAGTTAAATAAAGGAAGAAAATTCCTGGTCAGGGTCTAATGCCTCACATTTCCTTTATGAGCTGCACTTGTAGGAAATTAGATTCCTATGTGCAAAATTTTTATCTCCAGCAAATAGCTGGAGATAGAAAACCAAAAGGGAGGAACATGCTCTGTTTTTCTCAAGCTTAAGGAATTAAAGAAAAAATGCAAGCCTTGAGTGGCAATAGTGAACAATTCTAGAGGGAAAATATTAAATGACACAGGAAACATCAAAAGTAGGTGGAAGGAATACATAGAGTCATTATACCAAAAAGAATTAGTGGATGACCAACCATTTCAAAAGGTTACATATGATCAGTAACCCATGGTACTGAAGGATGAAGTAGAAGTTGCTTTCAAGGAATTGGCAAAACATAAGGCTCCAGGAATTGATGGAATACCAATAGAGATGTTTCAACAAACAGATACAGCACTGGAGTGCTAACTTGTTTATGTCAAAAGATTGGAAAACAGTTACCTGGCCAAATGACTGGAAGAGATCCGTATCTGTGCTTATTCACAAGAAAGGAGACTGAACGCAATGTGCAAATTATCAAATGATATCATTAATATCACACATATAAAATTTTGCTAAAGATCATTCAAAAGTGATTGCAGCAGTATATAGACAAGGAACTACCAGAAAATCAAGCCAGATTCAGAAGAGGGTGTGGAACAAGGGACATCATTATTGATGTTAGATTGATATTAGCTGAAAGCAGAGAATACTAGAAAGATGTCTATCTATGTTTTACTGACTATGCAAAGGTATTTGACTGTGTGGATCATAACAAATTATGGATAACACTGTGAAGAATGGGAATACCAGAGCACTTAACTGTACACATGCGGAATCTGTACATGGACCAGGAGAAAATTGTTAGGCCAGAACAAGGAAACACTGCCTGGTTTAAAGTTAAAAAAGTATGCATCAGGGCTGTGTCCTTTCACCATACCTCTTCAATTTCTATGCTGAGAAAACAATCCAAGAAACTGGACTTTATGAAGAAGATCATGGCATTGATATTAGATGAAGACTTATTAACAACTTGCATTATGCAGATAACACAACTCTCCTTGCTGAAATTGAAGAGGACTTGAAACATTTACTGATGAAGATCAAAGAACACAGCCTTCAGTATGGATGCACCTCAACATCAACAAAACAAAAATCCTCACAACTAGGTCACCAACTTCATGATAACAGAGAAAAGATTGAGGTTGTCCAAGATTTTGCTTTACTTGGTTCTACAATCAACACCCTCCAAAGTAGAAGTCAAGAAGTCAAAGGATGCATTGCATTGGGAAAAGCTGTTGCAGAAGACTGCTTGAAAGTGTTGAAAAGTAAAAATGTCACACTGAAGAGGAAGGTACTCCTGACTAATACCATGGTATTTTCAGTTGCATCATATGGTTGTGAAAGCTGAACACTGAATAAGGGAGACAGGAGATGAATTGATGCTTTTGAATTATGGTGTTGGAGAATATTGAATATACCAGGGACTATCAAAAGAACCAACAGATCTGTCTTAGAAGAGATGCAATCATAATGCTCCTTGGAAGCAAGGACAGTTAGACTGAGTTTGATGTGTTTTAGACATGAAGTCAGGAGGGACCAATCCCTGGAGGACATGAAGGACATCATGTTCACAAGAGTAGCAGGTCAATGAAGAAAAGGAAGACACTCAACAAGATGGATCGACACACTGACTACAACAATGGGCTTAAACATAAAAAAAGATTATGTGCCTGGCATAGAATCAGGGAGGATTTCATTCTGATATAGATAGAGTCACTATGAGTTGGACTTGAAGCACCGAACAACAATAACAACATGTGCAAAATTAGCAGTTAGTTTTTACTGTGAAGTTTCCATCCTAGATTGCAAGTTTCCTGGTAGATTTTGCCTCTATTGAACTTCTGCAGATACTGTCACTCTCTAGAGGATAAAACTGGACATAGATAAAACCTCAGTGAAAGCAAATGTCAACTTCTAAAAGTGTTAGGTGAATCAAATATAACCTGATTCAGAAAGAAGATGCAGAAAATAATGACTTTCTCTAGGAGAAATTACTGTAGCCTCCTTGGGTCATCCAAGTGTCTCTACATATTTAGGAAAACTGTTTGATTTGATTTCTTTGGAAAAAGACCACTTGACTGGAATGCCAAAATCTATGAAATGTGTGTCCCAGATGGGAAAAAAGGACTTTCTATGAAGTCAGATGCTATTTTGTTCTGAATAGTCAACTATTAGGAACTCAATCTAACCACAGAACATTTGCTATATATATATGCATGCATATACACATACATTGGGAGAAGGACCTGGCAACCCACTCCCAAAAAACAATCAGCCATTGAAAACTCTATGAATAGCAGAAGCACTGACAATAGTGTTTCACTTGTTGTATGTAGGGTAGATATGAGTCAGACACTGACTCCATGGCACCCAGCAACAACAACATACATATACATATACATATACATATACATATATATAGCAATAGATTTTATATTTCCATTATAATCATAATATATTTTAATCTCTATATAAAATGTTTTTAACTCCTTGATATTCTATAGACATTCATTACTATTTGTTTTACTTTTGAAAATAAGAGTGGGAAACAAGACAATATAACCTACTGTCAAGTATGTTGGTAAATTCCTGAATGCAGCCCTCATTCTTAAACTTGGGACACACAGTCCTTAACTACTTGGAGGCATATTGAAGAGTGAAGAATCTGTGAACCTATGTTCTGACAAATAAATATGGAAAAGGTTTTATTATGTCTGGAAGTAGACAGCCCTAAATAGATGCAGTACAAAGGCTCAAAAGACCCTATAATTAAGTCACTGTTTCATCTAAATGCACATAACAATCTTCCAGAATTGCTGAAGGTCTGCCTCTTCCTACCTCCTTAAGTGGAAGGAGAGTCAGCTTGGAACAGGAAAATTGAGGTAGGAACCTGGAATACCTATCAGCTGTGTGTTCATGATCACATCACCTCACTTCTCTTAGTTCACTTCTCTTACAGTGATGATTCCAAGTTCAGATTAGATAATATGTGTGATATATACACCACAAAGCAGCAAGCTACATCATCCCAGACATGAAAATTCTACAAACCATAACTTGTAAGCAGAGCTACTGCCAGCAGGGCCAAGAGTTCACAGGGAATTTGCAATCCTGAGGATCAATTGAAGTAATGAGGGGTATAACTACATTCTACTCAGATTCAAGTGTGTTATGCAAATTCCTCAGAGGGAACTTGGAGAAAATACTCTCTCTTCCAAGTCTTTCAGCAGGGAAAGAAAGGCACTATTCTAGAAATTACAGCCCCTGAAATTGGGAGTGATCTTAATTTACTCCACAGTGATGTTAAAACCATTATACTATCCTGGAAGCATCAGAAAAGCAGCTACAGGATTGTGCAGAATCTACAAGCACAAATAATTAGAAACAGCAGTCAGAAGTTAACTCTAATCATGATTTAGTACCTACCCATAGTGGCCATTTTCATAATCCTATTTTATAAGGCTCTTTGCCAAAGTTGTCAAGGATATCATGTGATTTTTTTCTAGATGACAGTAATTATTTTAAACACTGATGATAAAAACTGTGCCAGGCAGCATGACAGATTTTTTTCATTAATTCAGTGATTCACTCATTCAATTGCACAACAGATGACCTAACAACAACAACAATTCTGGTCATTGGCAATAAAAAGATTACAGAAAATACTTTAAGGAGCCCATTGTTTGGTTGGAAAAACAAAATGCAAATAGAAAACCAGAGTAAAACAATCAGTGCCTGAGAGAAGCATAGGTGCTATGTAGTATTTCAGAGTTTTATGAAAGCCCTACTATGTTTTGTTCCAAGTGTGGATAATGTTTTAGTGGTTTTCACTTGGATCAAAAATAATGAATTTGTGGGATAAGCGGTCTCTCATATATTGTTTAGCTGATATACTATCAGTGTGAGGGAGAGAAAAGAAAAGAAAATAGTGCAGGTAGGATTCCCACTGTCACATTCCTAGACCATTTCTCCAAAGATGCTTTTATTTACTACTGAAATCCATACAATATGGAACCCACATACCAAGCAAGTACTTTAGGCAAGTTTGAGATCTAATTCCAGTATGTTTTTCATCCATAAAAGGTAATCACTGCTAAAATGCTCCATTGCTCACAAAGAAAAATTAAATAAATAAAAAGACATTCTGGGCTGATGGATTCACCATGATAAAAATGCTTTCTGGGAAGAAAAGCAGTTACTGAATTCCAAGCCTATGCTCAGGCAAAAGTGCAGCTAACCTCTGCTTCTTACTACTGGGGAAACAAAATGTAGAGTTGCTGTTATGCATCTCCATAAAACTGCCAAGTGACTTCAATTGAGCTAAGAACAGTAACATCAGCTGGGTGCGGTGGCACATGCCTCTAATTCCTGTGACTTGGGAGGCAGAGGCAAGAGGATTGCAAGTTCAAGACCAGAGGCAGTCTGTGTAATTTAGCGACCCTGTCTCAAAAACTAAAAATGGACTGGGGTGTAGCTCAGTTGTACAGCACTTGCAAAGCATTCAAGCATGAGGCCCTGGGTTCAACCCCCAGTACCACAAAGGAAGAAAGGAAGGAAGGAAGGAAGACAGGAAGAAAGGAAGAAAGGAAGGAAGGGAGGGAAAAGAGAACAGACCATCTATGGAAAAGGACCTCACTTTATGGGGTGAAGGAGGTTCTACAAGTACCCCTGTGTTCTGTTTTCCCATTTTAGAATCTGTATTAGAGTGATTTAGAATCACTCTCAGGGAATATTTTTCTATGTTTTAATGGGAGTCCCTCTGTGAGGTTAATCTTGATTGTCAACTTGATTGGACTTAACAATAAACAACAATGAGATTAGTACAATACACTTCTATGGGGGCATTTTCAGAGACAACTGACATCTAGGACAGCAATTGAGTAGATAAGACCCAGCCCAAATGTGTGCTGCAGCATCCAAAATGCTAGAGGCCTGGAAGCAATGAAAATGGGAAAAAATGGATGCCAGCCAGCACATGCAAGCTCCATTCTTCCCGAGTGAGTGCCTGTAAGGCTGCTGCCATGTCTCATAGACATTAGACTCCAGCTTCTTTAGCCCTTCAATGAAGGCTCACATCAGCATCTCTGCAGGGAGCTTCAAGGCCTTCAGCCTTGAACTGGGAATGCCTCATTGATCACCCTTTTTCAGAGATGTCCGGTTTCTTGGCCTGAGCAGCTACCATATTCAATGGCTCCTCAGTGTGTCAACAGCCATTGGTGGACTATCTGGCCTCCAAAAATGTTGTTGTTTTTGGTTGCCCTTGAATCAAGTCTGACTCATAGCAACACTATGTACAACAGAACAAAACACTCCCTGACACTGCCCTGGCCAACACTGTATCAGTGCTTCTCTGCAATTCATAGAATTTTCAATGGCTGACTGTTTCAGGATTGCTTTGAGAGTGGGCTGCCATGCCCTTCTCCCATTTTTTGCAGAGCTGGGGTTTGAACCCAGGACCTCAGAGAGTGCAGAACAGCACTCTACCAACTGAGCTAAACCCCAGACAATCTAATAAATCCCCCTTTATAATTATATATCTATTCTATTGGTACTGTTCCTCTAGAGAACACTAATATCTTCCTAAATGATTTCTTAAATCACTGTATGAGTCCAAGAATATTTTACTACTAGTTAACAACCATGCACTGCCAAGAAATCACAAAAATCAACACAGAACACAGCTACTACCCACCCACATCAACTGTAAGTTTTGATTTCAGAATATTTCTCGGTTATTTCTTCACATTTAACTTAAAATTAAACATGGTGCTTATGGACTGAATGTTAGTGTCCTCCTAAAATTCATTTATTGAAGCCCTAAATTTTGGCATGACTATAAGCTCCACATGGAGCTTCAATAGAAGTAATTAAAGTTATATGAGGTCCTAATGATGGGGCCCTTTTCCAATAGGATTGGTATCTTTATGAGAAGAGACACTGGAAAGTCCCCCTGATTTCTCTCTTTATGCAGACACTGACAGAAAGGCCATGTGAGCACACCATGAGAAGGTGGCCATCTGCAACCCAGAGGGAGAACTCTCACCAGACGCTAGCTCCACAGGTGCCTTTATTTTGGAATTCTAGCCTCCATAATTCCCATGTGTCTGTCAGCTTGGCATGCTGTGGGAGCTTGTGTGTTGCTGTGTTCCTGAAAGCTATGCCACCCATATTTCAGATACCAGCAGGGACATTCATAGTGGACAAGTTTCAGCTGATCTTCCAGCTAAGATAGACTAGGGAGGATCCAGCAGCCCACTCCAGAAAAAATTAGGTATTGAAAACCCTACAAAGAACAGAGAAGTACTGTCAAATATAGTTCCAGAAAATGAGCCTCCCCTTCACCCCCCTGCCCAGGCTGGAAGGCATTCAAGAAACAACTGGGGAAGCATTGCCTCCTCAAAATATAGTCAACCTTAATTACTGGAATGAAGTAAAGCCCTTGGGACTTCCTTTGCTGATATGGCATGACTCAAAATGCAAAAACACTTAGTGGCTTCAACAATGGGCTCAAGCATAAAATGACCAACAATGGACTCAAACATAAAAAGATCATGTGCATGGCACAGTGTTGGGTGGTGTTTCTTTCTGTTGTACATAGGATCTCTACAAGTTGAATGTGACTTGATGGTACCTAACAAAAGAAAATGGGCTCCATAATGGTAGGAAAATAAATTTCTATTGTTTAAGCCATCCCATTTAGGGTATCTTGCTATAGAGTCCAAGCAAACTAATACAAGAGTTAAATGAGTATTAGTTAGGAGTCCCAGATTAGCCTGTGTCTTGAACTATACACTACAGAGAATTATGAAAAAAAAAAATCTAAACCAGGGATTATGGAGCTAGCGCAAGTGGGTCTTCCAAGGACTGGAATGGAGGAATTTTTCTGAAATCACAACTAAAGGGTAAATGTCAGTTGGGCATCATTTTTGATTGATGTCCACTGGGCTCCACTCATTGACAACTATAAAAGTATTAGACATATTTTCTCTAGAGTCATTTGGCAAAGAAGTTTTAATTGAACCAGTTTCAAATTTTAGCCAAGCCAGGGAGTACAAAAGCACCATGATTCTCTGGCCATGACCACTCCTACCCTGGAACCACAAAAAAGGCTTATATCTTCAAATATAACATGGGCATCATATTTAAAAGGGAAGCCCATTTTAGTACACAATTTTAGTCTATATTAACATTGTTTAAAGTTTTCTTCTTTTTCATATTTTAGTTAACATTCTTTTTGCTTGAGTTTTTGGAATTGGCTATCTAGTAATCTTAGTTCTCAGTCCTAACATAAAACCATTCTCAAAGAGGGGAATATAAACCCATAAATGCATATGAGCTTTACGACATATTAGTCAAAAGGTTCCATAAACTTTGTAAGTTGATAAAAGTAACCAAAAGTGATGTAATAGTTGTGCAGTGGAAAAAGCAAATGCTGTATTGCTCTGTACCCCGCTAACATTTATCAATAAAGGGAAAGAAGAAAAAAGATGTTATAATAAAGCCATTTAACAGTTCAAAAAAGAAATCATTCTCTACACCAGCTCATTCCATACCTGGGTTTCAGATTTTCTCAATTATATATGGAAGTACTTGAGGGTTTTATTCTCCTTCCCACCCTCCCCCATTTTCTCTGATCAACTAATATTTTTAGTACTCATAATTGTCACATTCAGTGATAAATTTTTCGAGCCTTTTTTTAAATTTGAAAGTGTCCATGTCTTTTAAAAATAAAATACAAAGGTGAGAATATAGTGGGTTTTGCTCAATGTGAGAATTTCTCTTTCTATATATTTACACTAAGTGATATAGCAACCAGAATGGTTCTTAAAAATATAGACATAATATCAAAGAGGACAACAGGATGTAACATCATCAAGGAAATACTTTGCCATATGCAGTAACACTTATTAAATGATACTGATATGAAAGGCACATGCTTTCACTAAATCGAGATGCTTTGCAATGTAGGTGATATACAGGCTGCAGCTGCACTATATACACTGGCTCATGCTCAGTTGGGAGCCTGTTCATGGATTCTGAACATTATGTATAGTTTCTTTGCATGCTTGCTTATTTGTTTGCTCTGACTCCACTATTAGTTTTTCCTGAACCACAGGTGAAAAAACATTAAAATCAATCTGTGAATCACGTGCAAAGTCATACCATTTATCTTTCTTCTTCCCTTTTAAAAATGGATGCAATCAAGTACTGAATTTACCCACAGTCTTCCACAACAGGCTTTTCATCTAGGTTAAATTGTAGAAATACTGCCAGCATGGAATTTAAAGAGCTTGGATACCAGTCCCAGCTTTGCCACTAAATAGCTAGGTGAACTTGAGAAAATCACTTAATTTTCTGGGTTTCAATTTTTTCATCTATAAAAAAGTAAATTGACATAGGTGATCTACAAGATCCTGGCTTTACCTAGAATATTTCTCTCTTTCACATGAATCACCTTCCTAGAATTCTTCCCTGGGTTAGAACCATCTCCTTACGCCCCTTTTATACCTGAGTGTAACATCCCATAATACCTATTGGAATATGTTAAGGTCTGCCATTATTCCGTAGAATCCTAGACAGAAGGCACTGAGCCTTTTCCTTCCATGACCCCACAGTTGTTAGTAGGAGCCTCAGGGATGTGTGCTGAATACACAGTGAGTCAGCTAGTACTTTCTGTGCCACACTTCAACAAAGTGTCTCATCAGAAGATGAACAGAAAATAGCAAATAAAAATCCCTCACTTATCCTATTTAAGTAGTCAGTCTGGAAGAAAATATGTTCTCGCTGTCTTGAAAGTGAATAAAATATTCCAAAATAATTCAAAATCTCAGCCATGCTTAATGTAGCTGTACGTGCTAATATAACGTTTATTTTAAGCTTCAAGGAAATGGAATTCTCTTGACAGCCTCATAGACAAATATATCTACCAATTTTTAAATGGTTCATTTTCTTATGCTCATAAAATATAATGTCTGTAGGCTTCAGCATCTTTTATGGAAAAAAGGTTCCAATGAAATATCCAATATATCTGCAGATCTGGGCAACTATGAGAATACAGATTTCAGATTAACCTTTATAAATGGTGCACTGTTGGTCCTCAAAACCATCCCCAGTTTGGGAAACAGCCACAAGCCTTCTGTGGTCCTCTCCCTTATTCCTCCAGCAGGAGCTGTGACAACACATGTGAGATATTGTCTATTGTGGAAATTCATAAGGGACTCAGGGCCCAGGGGTTTTATTGGGACTGGTTACATAAGCATCCTATGCCTGGGAAATACCAAAAGTCTACACTTTTGGAAGGAAAAATGGGTGCTCAGCATAAATCACCTGTTCGGATAAACAGTATTATGGTTTATATCTGAAATACCCCCCAAAGGTCCTGTGTTTGAGTGCTTGGTCTCTAGCTGAAGGCTCTGTCTGTGGAGACTGGAATTTTGGGAGGTGCAACCTAGTTTTGCAGAGGCGGGTCACTGGGGACAGGCCTTTGGAGGTTTCATGTGGGTCCCTGGTTCCAGGAATCTATCTCTGCTCCTGATCTGCCATGACATGAGGTTCTCTGACACAGGCCTAACCACCTGCCCTGCCGCCATGTCTGCCCTGTCTTTATGGATGGAAATCCTCTAAACTGTGAGCCCCAGAATTTTATTCCTCTCATAAGTTTGTTTCTGTCAGGCATTGTACTGCAGCAACACACAAACTGACTAGCAAACAGTTTAAGCACAATGAGCCACTCTTGTCAGTGAGCGTGTTGGGAGCTATCCTGAAATTCAATCCACAAGGACCAACTATGTAAGTAAGTCTTTCAAAGGAAAACAGCCATGCCTACTAGGTTCACACACACACACACACACACACACACACACATATGATAAACATCATTGAATAACAACTAGATGGCATGAGAACAATTACAATCATTTTAAGAATCTAATGAGCATTCTCTGAAATGTTATCACCTGTGCTGGGTGTGCTGCTTACCTTCTTTGACCCATACTTGAGGTCTGGTCCTCAATTCAATAAACACCATTTTGCCATTCTGGAAAATGGCATCTTAAATTGGGTAAGTAAATAAGTACATAAATAAAGTCAGCAAGATGTTGACTCTGCTGCTCTCTTATGCCTTTTCTGAACATGTTT
The DNA here is from genome assembly GCA_007922755.1 of Pedetes capensis. Taxonomy (NCBI): domain Eukaryota; kingdom Metazoa; phylum Chordata; class Mammalia; order Rodentia; family Pedetidae; genus Pedetes; species Pedetes capensis. The sequence goes on from VMDO01004705.1 coordinate 43,818, forward strand.
AAGTGTACTGTAAATTATGGAATTATGTTCTTCATATTGAAAAACATACACCAACCAGATCTTCTGTGCAATTCAGTTTAGATTCTGGATCTCAGAATGAGTGAAGATTGTGGACCTCTTCTCAGAACAAGATTGCAAAGGAAACACATTATAATTAAATCCAATTATCAAAGTATTTTAAATTAATTTATAATATAGTAACCTATATGCTTCTTTATTAACACAGGAATATCTCTAGCAGCAAGTCTAATAACTGCCATAATTTTTAAATAATGTTGAACATACAATATTTTGGCATATCTTCAACACATAGAATATTATCTATTTATTTTTGCACTTGCAATAATACCATAATTGGTTACCAGCCTTCATCACTGAAAGAAAATCTAAATTTCAGCAATAAATTAGAAAAAATAAAGATATAATAGTTTTTGACGTACCAATTTATATGCCACAGGTAAAAATCTTAGGTTTTTGCTAGCATGAGATTAGAGTTCATTCAATTATGACATTTAGGTCACAATCTGCTGAACTAAAAGCAAGCCAATGTGGTTTTTTTTTTTTTTTTGGTGTGGCTTTGGTTTTTGGTTTTGAGCACTGACATTTTTAAACAAATCAAATAAATTACCAAACAAATATGATTTCACGTAAAAATTCATACTCCTAGCTTCTCTCGGAAAAGAAAAAAAAAGCAACACTAACCCTACATTCCAGCAAAGCAGCATACACCCAGACTGAGCAGTACCTGCTGTTCTAACTTCAGTATAAACTCACCTGTCTTCATCATCTCTAAGCCTGACTTCCCTTCTGTGTATTATCTGCCTGGCCCAATAGCCATCTCTTATTTTTGTTAATTATTTCACAATGGCCCCTTGGCTGGATAATAAGCAACAGAGACTTGCTTTCTAATAAAGGAGGAAAGAATTCTACTTGTATATCCATTATGTCCCCACCTAACTTCTAGTCCTACTTTCAGCAGCTGACACACGTAAGACCCATAGGCAGCCACCTGCTTTATAAACAAAGTTTTATTCAAACACCACCATTTTCATTTATTAACATTTTATCTGTGGCTGCAGCCATGGATTGAAATTTGCCCCCCTCCCAAACTCATATATTGAAACACTAATCCCCAACATGATGGAATTTGTAGGTAATTAGGTTTAGGTGAGGTCGTGAGGGTTGTTAGGTACTGTTGAGTCAGGTCTGACTCAATAGTGCTCCTATAAGAAGAGACCTAAGAGAGCTCTCTACCTCTCTCTCCACAATGTGAGGACACAGAGACAGGGTAATCATCTGTAAGCCAGGAAAAGAGGGAACCAAACTGGCCAATACTTGACCTTAGACTTCCTACCCTCTAGAACTGTGAGAGATAAATTCCTGTTATTTAAGCCAACCTGTTTATCAGACTGTGTCTCAATCTCAGAACCTCAACCTTCACATGGATAAATGGAGATTAGATGCCTTATTCTTGGGTTGTTGACATTTATGTATTTATGTTGACATTTATTATATGTAAAATATGCTGAAGTTCCTGGCTATATTTTGTTATGGCTGCCTGAGGTAGCTGCTTTCACACTACAATGGCAAAGTTGAGTAGTTGAGATTGACACACTGATCCTAAAATTTTTACTATCTGTTCCTTGGCATAAAGAGTTTATCAACCTGTGTGCTAGTTGTTGGGTGAAATTACTAGAACTTTTGCATAGGGGAGTTTAAGGATGGTTAAGGGGATCCACGTTTATATCAAGCATCTTATTTTTCCTTAATGGTGATGGAGGCAAACAGCTAAAGAACTATCCCATTCTTCCCTATTACAGCCACTGAAACCACACACTATACTAACCACTTCACTGAGTTATTGTATAAACTTATGTGGGCCATGCTGGAATCTATGATGGCTGAGAACTCAGGTTCAAAAATCCCCCCACTAACCAGAAGCATACCCTTAATGAATTAGATCCATAACATACTAAAGACATAAATTTTGCCCTACAATTGACAGCAAATGTTCAGTGTAAAGATTCTTATAATTAGAGCAATAATAACAAAATTTTTATTAATAGATCAATGGGGAATAAAGTGAATGAATGAATGAGAACTCTACAAATTGTTTGGAGCACGGCTGTAGAAGATGGCTATGGAAAGACATGGCAGCTATTTTGCCAAGCTAAAGCAACATGTTATATTCCATAAAAATAGTGTTTGGGTTTTTGTTTGTTTGTTTGTGTTTTTCTGGCTTTTTGAGACAAGATCTCACTATATAGCCCAGGCTGGCCTCAAACTCACAATCCTTCTGCCTCTGCCTCCTAAGTGCTGGGACTGCATGTCTACAACATAGCAAAATACAGATTTTAGAATCAGTTGTTGTTGTTGTTGTTGTTTTTAGGTGCCATCGAGTCGGTATCTGACTCATAGCGACCCTCTGTACAACAGGGGAAACACTATGGTCAGTGTTTCTCTGCTGTTCATAGGGTTTTCAATGGCGGATTGATTTTTGGGAGGGGGTTGCCAGGTCCTTCTCCCAAGCCTACAGCTTCTGGTGTTCCCAGGTGGTCTCCCATCCAGGTACTAACCAGGCCTGACCCTGCTTAGCTTCTGAGATCTGATGGGATCAGATGCCACAGGGCTATGGCTGCAGGCTTTAGAATCAGTTAGATGGGTTCAAATCCCAGCCCTGACTCAGTTATTTGGTAAACTTCTTGTAGATGAAATGGAGATTGTTGTTGTTGTTGTTAGGTGCCGTCGAGTCAGTATCCGACTCATAGAGACCCTCATAGGGTTTTCAATGGCTGACTGTTTCAGGATTGCCTTGGGAGTGGATTGCCAGGCCCTTCTCCCATTTTTGCGGTGCTGGGAATTGAACTTGGGACCTCAGAGACTGCAGTGCAGTGCTCTACCAACTGAGCTAAATCCCAGCGAAATGGAGATTATACTGACTTATTTTGGAATTGTTGACTTTTAATAAGATTATTATATGTAGACTGTTCTGGAAGTTCATGGATATATAAAATAGGTTCTCAAAATGGTAGGTAATATTACTAATCATTGGAAGATACTTTCTCAGATTTTCTTTTAATTTTTTTTCTAAGAATAAAATGACACTGACAATACACCATCTTCTTACAAGTTTCCAACTTACTGAAATAATTTATTAAGAACAGAAGGGAGGGATGGGGAAAGAGGATCATAATAGGGTAAGGGGAAGATGAACATGAGCAATGTGCAATTAAATGCACGTATGGAAATGTCATAATAAAATCCATTAAGTTGTGCATTAAAAATTACCAACAGAAAATTTAAAAAAAGGGGGAAAATAACAGAAGGACCAGAATTATTTAAAAAGGAATATAAATTGTAAGAGAGAACAGGCAATAAAGGGAAGAAGCCAGAGACATGCACATTGTTCCTAGGTCCTACTAAAAGGAAAAAAAAAATCCAAAATAGAAATAAAACACAAGTTTTCTGTCTCTAGCTTGTTTTCCTATTAGAGGGAGCCATACCCAGTTATCATAACCAAAGGGGTGTGTGTGTGTGTGTGTGTGTGTGTGTGTGTGTGTGTGTTGCGTATGTGTAAGAAAAAAGTGATAGAATTTTGTAATGAGCTCATTTTGAAGAGTCAAAACTTATTTTCTACTGGAGACTTGTTTTAACTGCCCCTCTTTGAGACCTTGCACAGCAAATATACCATTTGATTATTTAATCTTAACCCCTCTGGCCTATTTTACTTCGCAGAAATATTATAAATGTCAAATGGGACATGGTATAAACATGTTTTGAGGAGGATAATGACAGATATGATATATCTCAAAGAATGTAATGATAATGAATTGGGGTTTTGGTAATCTTGCAGTATGGAGGAAAGTCTCTAATCTGGTAATTTTAGACTGGAGAAGACTTAATAAGGGTGTAAGCGCTTCCAATATCTAACAGGCTGCTTGTAGATAAGGAACTTACTGCAGAAAGTAGAGCATAGACCAAAGGAACTCTGAGTTCCCTAACAATTAAGAAAGGAGTTGAATCAAAATTATAAGAAGGAAAACATCCTATTCAAAGGTCGGATCAAAATAAAACAAGAAAAAAAAAAAGCTAAGAATGGTGTCAATATAAATGGTCTAGAAAATGCATGCAATTGTTCTGACAAGATAATAACAAAGTTCACTACAGGAAAAGTTTCTATCTTCAACAGAATTGGAACTCAAGTACATATAGAAAAATATTACCAAGTAAATGATAGAGAAGACTTAGATGGGGAGGGTGGGGGGAAGCATACAAGAGGGTAAGGGGGCACCTATATGAATAATGTCCATAAAAATGCATATATGGAAATGCCACAATGAAAAGCATGTCAGAATGTACACATTAAGGTGTACATTAAAAATGTCCAATAAAAAGTAAATAAAAAAAAGAACTTCAATATTTAGTTCATATTTGGACCCCTCTCCCACATCCATCACTGCCTAAATGTTCACTTGTGTTTCACATAATATTCATACATGAAGCTTTCTGAACACAGAGACTATATTTCATTTTTGTGCTCTCTACAGCTATTCACTTGTTTCATAGATTCTGCATGTTCAATGACTCTTTGTTAGCAGAAGTATCAGCTGAAAACATTGTTCAAATATAGAGCAAATGTTATAATACAGCCACTAAGAATACTATTCCTGATAGTCCAGTCTTCTCTTGGAATCCTGAGTAGGAATCACATTGATTTAATTATGTTCATTTCTATGTTTCCAAAATGCAAATGTTAATTAGTCTCTTGGCTTGATTGTGTCCCTTCATGTTAATTACAGGGAAGATTTTATTTAATGGGTAATGGAAAGGAAGGATTATCATTTCAAAATACTTCACTATAGACAAGAAATCATTTTAGATGAAATTCCTTAAGTACAGTTATGCAAATGTGTATTTCACTCTTGGCAATAAAAGGGCTCTAACCAATGCCCACTGACCTATAAATCAGAACTAGAAGATTTCTTAATGCAAATTAAATTTGTGTCACACTCATCAATAAAAAGAAAATGGTAATGAAGATTAAATTTGCAGCAGCAGTACAAAATAAAGGATTCCTATACCTATTTGTAGGATATGTCAGTGTGGCTAATTAATTTTTTGAGATATGTTCTTTGAAAGAATTAATGAAGAATAAGCTTTGTGAAATGATTATTAAATGAGAAGAAGGGTTGAAAAGAGCTTTGGAAGTGTAAAAGAGGCAACAAGCTTGATTGACCTTCCCAGATTTAAGGAAATCCATCTAATAAAGTAAAAGACACTGCTATTCTTTCTATGGCAGTATTATGAACTGCAAGAATGAACTATAAAATAGAACAATATATAGTTCATTTGTTTCTCCTCAAGTTTGTTTTTCATCTTGCATCTTAAATGATAAAGACTCAAATATTTACTCATATAATTACAGTGTCTTTTGGCCTTAAAAAGTAAACAAAATATAAATAAATGTAAAGAAAATTATATCACTTTACATTGATGGAAATGTACTACTGCAAAATGAAATAACTTCCAATCTTCAGCTAATAAAGCATAACATATTAACGCTCTAAACACTAATAAGGGAAAGGAGATCCAGATCACATACCCTTTTCCTCAGATTGCAAGTAAGAGTGAGATTCCTTGAGAAGGAGTTTGCAAAAGCTGTATAAAAGTCGAGAACTTTGAGCAAGGCTTCTCGCTTGATGATGTGCAGATCACAGTATGTCAATGCCCGGACATTGGCACATGCGTGAGCAAGGGTGGTTTCCTTCCAGAAGATATCTCCAAATACATCACCTTTCCCTGGAAAACAGTACAGGACACATATTCAAGTCTCCATGACAGTTCCTATCATGATCATTATAGTTTCTCAGTTACTTATATAGAATAGATCTTCTAGTATAATGTAGAGCTGAAGGTAAACCCCATCTATATACACACAAAAAACACAACACTTTCACATAATGAGTGATGTAACATCACCCTGAATTCAGTTCTTGATGGAAATCTGGGGTGAAATTAATAAATGTAATTCGATAGAGAAGCCCAAACCTTCATTTTAACAAATAATTTCATTATCTCCTACAATTTTAACTTTTCCAATTCTGACTAGAAGGAATAAAGGTGACTTCTTAGTTTTACCCTTTCCCCTACCCCTTCTGAAAAAAAAGACAACAAAATGCAATTTAAAAGAATCTACTGTTATAGCCTTTATAAACCTAGAACTAATCCAACACATACTAACTCACATTATCCAATAATTAAGTTTTGTGCTCCAAGCAGACTAAACCTTGCCATGTCTTAATCCCCAAAGTATGCCCTTTTCTATCTACCTAGCCAAACCTCACAAGGGGGACCCAGCCCAAGATCTGTCTCCCCATCCATAATTCCAAAGCTTAGGAACCCAGGTAAAATATGGAGGCACAGACTTGTTATCTCTCAGACTGTTCCATAAAGCCTTCTATATTATATTCAAACATAGGTGACTTTTTTAAATTTCAGAAATTAAGCAAATCATCTATTCACTTCAGGGAACTGATGGCCTAAACTCAAACATGCACCATTCCAAATCATTAGCACTTAGCTGCCAAAACAAAGGGAATGAGGAAAAGTCAACTGTTAAAGGTCCTGAAAGGCCTTTCTGCTGAGGCAGTTCCATAGAGCTCCGGGATCCTGAAGTATAGTCAACTGATGTCTTTATTTGACTTCTGTAGTAAAGTTTTAAAGTAGAAAAGACATGGGGAAATACTCAGATGGGAAAATCTTCCCAAAGCACTCTGGATGGCTTATTCTTTATGCATTCTAACCACAGAGATGAGCAAATATCTATTCTCATCATGCAAATTAAAATCAGAACAAGGAAAAAAGAAGAAAGATCTCTCATAAATCTTCAGGAAAATCACATCACCAGAGAGAAAAGATTGTGTAACAAGAGAAATGAGAGACAGAAACAGAGACGGATAATAGCAGAGATGTTGCGTGAGTGATATAGAAGATTCTTTGCCCACATAGGCAGCTGGGAAGCTCTCAAGAACCGCAGGCCTGAAGATTCAAACTTCAAAGGCCCTCTAGGATAGGAAAAAGCATGCACGTAATCAGCATAATATAACCATAATAGATATTAATAATTTTAAGCAATTCATTTGTTTCTAAACCATCCAAAAATTCCTTGTAGTCAATGACACTGATGAAGAACTCAGGTAACTGCCTGACAGCCAAACATTTATTCAAGAAAGGGACACCAAGGACCTAGTAACCAAATAAAGTCTCAAAGGATATATAGCATCATGATAACCTACTATCTTAGGGGAGACTTTACAGAAATTTAAAAGATAAATCCTACATCCTCTCATTCAGATGAATTTCATAAATCTGTATGTTGCATTCTCTTTGAACTGGAAACTCCAATTATAGGGATTTATTATATCTGCATAATTATGATTGCCAAATTAACTTATAAAATGATCACTGAAATGGTATTTATATTAGTCCAATGAAAGAGTAAGACAAAGGTCATTGAAGTAGAGTAAGGCAAAGGTCAATGAATACTAGGCACCCACTGGTTAGCATAGATTTTATAAGGTGACAGAGAAATGCTCACAATATATAAAGTGATAAAAGCAGAACATAAAATCACACATGTAGTATAATCTCATTTTAAGTACTCTACCCTCCCCTAACACACATACATATATACAAAGCATGTAAGCAAATACACTAAAATGACAGGTTCTCTCTATATCAAAGGACAGTAGAAAGGTTTTGCTTAAAATTTACATGTACTACTTTGTATACAGGACATATTAATCACCGTTACATTATCATAGTCCCTGGCACTACAAAATAATACGTATTTAACAGGTCATTAATATCCGCCACTTATTTTATTTTCCTCTAATATTATTGTTACTCTTTCTACAGTTTCATTTTTTAAAAAGAGGTGGAAAAAGGCTTACATTTCTTTTTGATTCATTTCCATGACCCTTTCTCAAATTACCAATAATAATATCATCTGTGACCCATTTTAACTGTTCATTACTTTTCAACTATTTGATTTTCATGTATGATATACTTTAATAATAATAAATGCCCTTTTACCTAGTAATTTCACTTCTGGGAATTAATAAAAGTATTAGACCCAACATACATATCATTTAAGGGTAGTGGTATTAATCACAACCCCAGAGTAGGAAAAAAAACACCACTATATGACCAAAACAATAGAAATTGCAAAAAAACCATATGTAGAATATCAATTGAAATAGAACTAAATAGACTGGCACATGCCTGCAATCCCAGCTACTTGAGAGGTTGAATCAGGAAGATTGCAAGTTCAAGGCCACAGGCAGCCTACACAATTTATTGAGACCCTATCTCGAATAAAATTTTTAAAAAAGGAGCTGTGGTGCAGTTCCATAATAGAGCACTTGCCGACCATGTGCACGAGCCTAGGCTCAACCACTGAGTACTGCCAAAAAAACAGAACAAAATGAACAACAAAAAAAGAACTAATATAAGTTTTGAAA